>QRFJ01002697.1:0-79341 GCA_006176705.1 Cocos nucifera
GGAGGCTGAGGGATAGTGAGATGATCCTATGCATCGAAAATGAAGCAAGAGTTACTGCAGTGGTCGTGGAAACCTATCCTCTGTGATTATCATTAGGATTAGATTTAGTTCTTAGAGACTATTTTTATGTGCCTGCAGTAAGCAGAAATTTGATTTCTATTTCATGTTTAGCATAGATAGGCTATGTAATTAGTTTTCTTAAGGATCATTATAATATTCTTTATGAAAGAAATAAAATTATAAGTGATTTTCTTATAAATGATCTCTATTAGTTACATATTGATGTTTCTATTTTCAATATCAAGCAAAACGTAAATGCCATAGGATCAAAATAACCTAGGGATAGTCTAAACAATAGGTATCTGTGGCACCTTAGGCTAGGTTATATAGCGGAAGACAGGATTAACAAATTAGAGAAATCCGGGTCATTGAGTTCGTTGACTTTCGAATCATATCCGATTTATGAATCATGCCTTCATGGCAAAATGACCAAGCTTCCTTTTGTAGGACATAGGGAAAGGGCCATAGAACTACTTATCCTAGTACATACTGATGTATGCGGTCCATTTGATGTGCCGGTTAGAGGCAATTATATCTATTTCATCATCTTTATTGATGATTTATCTCAGTATGGATATGTGTGTTTGATGCGACATAAATCTAAAGCTTTTGAAAAGTTCAAAGAATTTAGACATGAAGTAGAAAAATAAATTGGAAAATCCATTAAGGTTCTTCGGTCAGATCGAGGAGGTGAATATCTTAGTCAAAAATTCCTAGACTATCTTAAGCAAAATGACATAGTCTCTTAATGGACTCCATCTGAAATACTTCAACTCAACGGGATTTTAGAACAGATAAACCAAACCTTATTAGATGTGGTCTGATCTTTGATGAGCTTCATGGACCATTCTAAGTTTCTTTGGAGACATAGTTTAATGACTGCTATATATTTACTAAATAGGGTTTCCTCTAAAATCGTTCCTACCACACCGTATGAGATATGGCATGGTAAGAAATAAAGTCTGAGTCACCTCAGAATTTAGGATTGTCTAGCTCATGTCAAGAGACAACAGACGGACAAGTTAGAGTATAGATCCTTTAGAGCTTGGTTCATAGGATATCCTAAAGAGTCATTAGGATATTATTTCTACATTCTGAAAGACCATAATATAATTATGAGTCGACATGCCATCTTCCTTGAAAAATGGTTTATTCAAGATGGTGGCATCAAAAGGTAGATTAGGCTCGAGGAGAAAGTCTCCCAAGAGCAACGAGCTAAGGACCCTATGGAACCCAATCAGATTGAGCCAATCCAATCACTACCTCCTCCACCTCGTAGATCAAAAAGGATTTTTCATCCTCCTGAAAGATACTTAGGTACTATTTCAGAGGATGTAGAGGAAATGTTTCTCACAAAAAATGGGGTTCATGATGATGATCCCAAAATCTATGATGAGGTGATATTAGATATCGATTCTGAGAAATGGTTAGAGGCAATGAAGTCAGAGATTGACTCAATGCACTCGAACTAAGTCTAGACCTTAGTAGATCCATCTGAAGGTATAGTACCTATTGGGTGTAAATGGATCTACAAGAAAAAGATAGGTATAGATAGAAATGTGGAGACATTCAAGGCTAGGTTAGTGGTGAAATGGTATAGTTAGCACAAAGGCATTGACTATCAGGATACCTTCTTGCCAGTAGCCATGCTAAAATCCATCCGTACATTGCTTGCTGTTGCAGCCTATTTCGATTATAAAATATGATAGATGAACGTGAAAATGGCCTTCTTGAATAGACATCTTAAGAAAGATATCTATATGGAATAGTCGGTAGGTTTCACATCTAGTAATGCTGATCACAAGGTCTACAAGCTACAAAGATCCATCTATGGACTTAAGTAAGCATCTCGGAGCTGGAATGCTCATTTCAATGATGTGATCAAATTGTTTAGATTCATCAAGAATGAGGAGAAACCATGTGTATTCAAAAAGATCAGTGGGAGCACTATTGTCTTTCTTGTACTGTACGTGGATGACATCCTCCTTATTGAGAATGATATTCCCATGACCATAGTTAAAATATGGTTATCAAAAGAGTTCTTTATGAAAGATCTAGAAGAAGCATCATTTATTCTAGAAATTAAGATCAATAGGGATAGGCCAAATAGGATGCTAGGTTTCTCATAGAAGATGTACATAGAGAAGGTACTAAAGAGATTTAGCATAGAAAACTCCAAGAGGGGATTGGTGCCCTTCAGACATAGAATTCATCTCTCCAAGAAGATGTGTCCCAACACACCTGAGGAGATTGAATGCATGAGTAAGATCCTTTATGCTTCGATAATAGAGAGCCTCATGTACGCCATGCTATGTATACGATCTGATATCATTCATGCTGTGAGTGTCACAAGCAGATATCAGTTGAATCCAGATGAACATCATTGGATTTTTGTAAAATATATCCTTAAGTACTTGAGAAGGACTAAGGATATATTCTTGGTATTTGGTAATGGAGAACTCCAGATTCAGGGTTATACAGACTCAGATTTTATATCTGATATAGATGATCGAAAGTCGACATCTAGTAATCGGTTTGTGTGTAATGGTGGTGCTTTCAGCTGAAAGAGTTTCAAGCAGACTGTGATAACAGATTTCATCATGGAAGCAGAGTATATCGCTACATCGAAAGCTACAAAGGAGGCATTCTGGTACAAGAAGTTCACTGCAGAACTCGGAGTGATGCCATCAAATACCGTCCCTTTGTACTGCGATAATAATGGCACCATAGTCCTAGCTAAGAAGTCGATGTCTCACCAAATATCTAACCACATCGAGTAGCGATTCCACCTCATCCGCGATTACCTCGAGAAGGGTTACATCGAGGTCAAGAGAGTTGACTCATTGGACAATGCAATAGATCCACTGACGAAGCCTTTAGGCTAGTAGGAGATCAAAGCCCACCTTGAGAAGATTGAACTTAAATTTATAGCTAATTGGCTTTAGGTCAAATGGGTGTTTGTTAGATGTGTGCCTTAGAAGCTAGATTGGCTAACACTTGTAATACACTACTAAGAATAATTTTATAATTTTAACTATAAATTAATAAAAAAATTATTTTCTATCATAGTGTGTATTTAATGTGTATATGATACATCCTTTGAGTTAATGATAATGATAATTCATATTTTTAAAGAGTTAAAAATTTAAGACATGAATTTTCATAATTAACTCATAAACTACTTTCGACTGTAGGATCATCTCGAGGATGGTGATTGATCTAAAAGGTTAGTATACGATCACTTTCTTTGAGTAGATAAGTCTTGAATGTACGATGTGGAGATATCAAAGCGAGAGTATAGATACTTATTAGAGTACGAGGGCACTGAGCATGACCATCTCGAGCATTCATAAGGAAGTCTACCTTCTCATCGATGACTGACTCGATGTTGTAGTAGTGTGTCTAGTTATTTGACATGAGGTGCATCGATAATTTATCTTGAGAGTATTGTAGTTTGACTATACCATAACTCGATCTCCTAGCCATTCAAAATCCTGAGGTGTATGTTGGCTATAATATGTTCATTGTAGGAATTGGATTACACCAATAAGGGATCTATCTACCTCGGTAGATAAGAAGTAGCCCTATGATGATCATGAGAATCGAGTCCATAAGCCCATAGCCATGGTAGAGTGAAGATGATAGAAAGAGTTTCTATAAAGGATTTCACATAGGACTTGAATCTAATGATTAATTCATATGACGGATATTGGGTTTGACGAGTTCACCTTAACCCTAATCCTATCAGGGCTCAAGATAGAAGAACCCAATCACACAGGTAGCTGCACCAAGAGGTTCACTTTTAGTTCTGATGGATAGCCACCATATACTGCTAGGTGTTACTAGTGGATTTTGGGAGCAATTAGAATGATTTTGATGATCGATCATTCTAATTGTATGAATCAGAAAAGTTTTGGTCCATCGAAAGGTGTTTCGATGATGTCGATGATGGAGATCACAACATATCTCATTATCATATGAAACTGAATCTAATTGGGTCACACAAATAAAGGTTTGGGTCTGGATATCATCAATTGAGCTAATCTAATTCGATTGATTTGGATTAGATCCAATCAGGTTCAAGGTGATTATGCTAGCACACGATTGAGCCTGACTTTCTCCTTATGTAATCCTTTTGATTCATCACAATCGAGTTGAATTTGATTTGACTCATCCTTGTATCTTGAATGAGTTTATTTTCATCTGACTGGAATAAGTCCAGATAAGATTAATTATGAAAATTAAATTCATTCCTAGTGCAATTGGACTAGGGTCAATAGTTGACTCAATTGAGAGAATTGAGGGTCACATGATTAGAAAATTCTAGAAATTTATCTAAAAATTATTTTGTTCTAATTTTTGGATATTTTATATGGCACGAGCTATGCTTTGGGTGTGCAAAATTTTGTGATTTTTGGAGGTGTCTAGGCCTAGTTTTGATAGAGTTTGATTTGGATCAAACTCTTGAGGAAAGAGCCCTAGACGCACATGGACTCTTCCTTATCCTTTCATGCCACCACCTTTTAGATGGATTTTTGGCATCAAAACCAAATGGGATCAGGGTTTTTTATGGAGATCAGGTTCAGGAGCTCCAATGGTTGAATTAATGAGGTTTTTAGTCAAAAAGGGATTCTTTATGGTGCTATGTCTAGTATAAGAACTCTTCTCATGAAATTGCCTCAATATAATTTATTCTTTCCACACCCAAAGGAGCCTTATCCATGCCCCCTCTATCCTCTCTCTCCCTATCTTCTACATGCCTAATAAGTTAGGCACAAATCTGAGTTGAAGGTTCAAGGTTTTTGTTACAAGATTCAGCATCTATGCGATGGTGTTCGTGAGACTAACAGGCTGCCCTCAAAAGTTGTTTTGAAGGCTTTTCAAATCAGATCCAGATCTAATTTTTGAAAGAGAGATTCATGAGGAGAAGACATTCAGATTCTACCTGAGTGGATACTGATAGAGGCCAGGCATGTGCGTGGCTCCTTCCAGAATCTCAGGAATCAATAGGATCATCGTAGGATAATTAGATTACCAAATCAGGTACTTAAAATTAAATCTGATTTAATTTTACTTTTAACTTTTAATATCATATTTCTATGATCAGATTCAAGAATTCTTAGATTTGATTAGAATTTTAGAAAAAAATTAAAATATTCTTTTAGATCCAATCAAATCTGAATGATCCTAAGCCAAAAAAATAGATTTTTCCTTCACCAAGGACCTAGGTGCTGATGGAAATCAAGGAGCAACTGTGAAGACTAAAAAAGATGTGCACTCATCCTGGCAAACACAATCCTAATAAATACTACCTCTTAAAGGAAAATCCTAAATTTTTTGGATCAGGTTCGTTCAGATCTGATTGGATCGAGAGGCATATTTCAAAAATTTTCTCTTAGATCCTAATCAGATCTGACACTATTCAAATTTGATTTTACGATCTGATAAATAAGAAAATTAAATTAAATTAAAACTAAATTAATTTTACCTTGATTTTGGGTAATCTGATTACTCGTTGATGATCCTGCGGAAGCTCTGAGGTTCTGGATCTAGCCATGCAAGCACCTGACCTCTACCGATATCCACTCAGGTTGGATCTAGAGATCTTCTTCTTCTCTTTCTTTTCTCCAAAAATTAGATCTGGATCTGATTTGGAGGATCTTCAAAACTTCTTCTAAAGATCACCCATCTTTGCAGCAGTGCTGCCTTCTTTCTTTTTCGTCAGCCTTTTCTTGCCTATCTCGCACTAATCTGAAGGCCCAACTTCCTTGGGCGTGGAGAGGAGAGAGAGGGCCAAATGGTGGCATGGAGAAGGAAAAGGGATAGCCTTGGGGCATGGGCTAAGAGGAACTTATTAAAAAGTGGGTGCAGACATGGTCTATTTATAGACTGTGCTGTGCCATACAGTGCTGCATCACCCCGATCAATCACGTTGCTTCGTGCAATCAGGTCTAAATCTGATTGGTGGGATGACATCACCTGATCCAATCAAATGAGAGACCCATAGATTCATCCTAAGGTGGCACCTAAGACTGGTCAAAGTCTATAGGTGAGGGTCACCTAGTTTGAATCCAACAAGCAACCTGTAGTCCCATCCGTATGGGACTCTAGCATCCCTATCTATGGGCGCCCGCCATACTAGGCATGCACCCCCTTCTTTCTAATTTCTAAAGAGGGGACAAGCCCCTATCTGCTCTCCAATAAGTGCATGACACATGGGCAGATGTCCAAGGGTCAAAGGTCAATGTTTGACCAAGTCAAAGTATAAGAAATGATAGGTGACGGAAAATGGCAGGTGTTGTCTCAAATTTATCTCATAAATTAAGACAATCCTTTTCTGACTTGGACAAGCTCCAGTCAGACTAGGTAAAGATACCTGAGTGAGCACAAACTCATTTCGCTCAGTCGAGACAACTTTTATGATAGAAAAAGAAGGACGTTAGGCTCAACTGTGTGCTAGCACGACTTCCTTGAACCTAATTGAATCTTATTCAAATCAATTGAACTGGATTAGTCCAATTGAAGATATCCAGATCCAAACCCTTATTTGTGTGACCCAGTTAGATTTAGTTCTATATGGTAATGGGATATGTCATGATCTCCATCATCGACATCATCAAAACTCCTTTCGATGGATCAGAACTCTTTGATTCAGACAATTAGAATGATCGATCATCTAAATCATTCTAGTTGCTCTCAAAATCCACCAGTGACACCTAGCAGCATATGGTGGCAACCCATCAAAATTAAAAATAAACCTCTTGGTGCAGCTACTTATGTGATTAAGTTCTTCTATCTTGAGCCCTGATCAGATTAGGGTTAAGGTGAACTCATCAAACCCTAATTTCTATCATATGATTTAATCATTCGATTCAAGTCCGATGTGAAAGCCTTAATAGAAACTCTTTCTATTATTTCACACTCTGTCATGGCCATGGTCTTGTGGACTTGATTCTCATGATCATCATAGGGCTGCTGCTCTTCTACCGAGGTAGATAGATTCCATCTTGGTGCAATCCAATTCCTACAATGAACATGCTATAGCCAACATACACCTCAGGGTTCCGAATGGCTAGAAGATCGAGTCATGGTGTAGTCAAATTATAACACCCTCAAGGTGAACTGTCGATGCACCTCAGGTCAAAGAATCAGACACACCACTGCAGCATCGAGTCAGTCATCGATGAGAAGGTAGATTTCCTTAAGACTACTCGAGGTGGTCACGCTCAATAACCTCATTCTCTAACGAGTACCTATACTCTCACTCCAGTGTCTCTACACCATAGACTCAAGACTCATCTACTATAAAGATGTGATTGTACACTAACCTTCCAGATCAATCATCATCCTCATGATGATCCTATGGTCAGGAGCATTTTATGAGTTAATAAATAAAAATTCATGTCTAAAATTTTCAACTCTTGAAAATATGAATTATCATTACCATTAACTCAAGGGATGTATCACAGACACTAAATACATTTATGTGATAGAAAATAATTTATTTTATTATTTATAGTTAAAATTATAATTTTGCCCTTAGAAGTGTATTATAAGTGTCAGCCAATTCTGGCTTTTAGGGCACACATATCTAACAAACTCCCACTCGACCTAAAGCTAATTGGCTATAAATCTAAGTCCCATCTTTTCAAGGTGGGCTTCGATCTTCTACCGACCCAATGACTTTGTAAGTGGGTTTGCCACATTATCTGTGGAGTTGACTCTCTTGACCTCGACGTATTCCTTCTCGAGGTAATCGCGGATAAGATGATTTTGCAGCTCGATGTGCTTGGATTTCTGGTGAGATCTCGACTTCTTAGCAAGGGCTATGGTGCCATTGTTATCATAGTATAAAAGAATGGCATCTGATGGCATCACTTCGATCTCTGCAGCAAACTTCTTATACCAGAATGCCTCCTTTGTAGCTTTCGATGCAGCAATGTATTCTGCTTCCATGGTGGAATCTGCTATTATTGTCTGCTTGGAACTCTTCCAACTGACAGCTCCACCATTGCACAAAAACAGACTCCTAGATGTCGACTTTCGATCATCTATATCGAACATAAAATTCGAGTCTGTATATCCCTGGGCTTGGAGTTCTCCATTGCCAAGGACCAATAACATATTCTTAGTTCTTCTCAAGTACTTAAGATACATTTCACAAAAGTTCAGTGCTCTTCACCTGGATTTGATTGATATTTGGTTGTGATACTCACAGCATGGGCTATATCAGGTCATGTACATAACATGGCATACATGAGGCTCTCTATTGCTGAAGCATAAGAGATCTTGCTCATGTGTTCTACTTCCTCAGGTGTGCTGGGGCACATCTTCTTGGAAAGATGAATGCCATGTCTGAAGGGTACCAAACCCCTCTTAGAGTTTTCCATGCTAAACCTCTTTAGCACTTTCTCTATGTGCATCTTCTGTGAAAGTCCTAGCATCCTATTCGATCTATCTCTATAGATCTTAATTTCTAGAATAAAGGATGCTTCTCCTAGGTCTTTCATGGAGAATTCTTTAGATAACCACATTTTAACTATGGTTAACATGAAAATATCATTTCCAATAAGGAGGATGTCATCCATGTACAATACGAGGAAGACAACAGCACTCCCACTGACCTTTTTGAAGACACATGGCTCCACCTCATTTTTGATGAAACCAAACATTTTGATTACATCATTAAAATGAGTATTCCATCTCCGAGATGCTTGCTTAAGTCCAAATATGGACCTTTGCGGCTTGCATACTTTGTGATCATCATCACTGGATGTGAAATCTAAGGGCTATTTCATATAGATATCTTCCTCAAGATATTGAACGCCATTTTCACATCCATTTGCCATATTTCATAATCGAAATAGGCTGCAACAAAAAGCAATATGTGAATGAATTTTAGCATAGCTACTGGCGAAAAGGTATCTTGATAGTTAATGCCTTCGCATTGACTATAACCTTTTGCCACTAATCTAGCTTTGAATGTCTCCATATTTTCATCTGCACCAATCTTTCTCTTGAAGATCCATTTACACCCAATAGGTACTATACCTTTTCATGGATCTACCAAGGTCCAAACTTGGTTTGAGTGCATCGAGTCAATTTCTGACTTCATTGCCTCTAACCATTTCTCAGAGTCGATATCTGATATCGCCTCATTACAAATTTTGGGATCATCACCATGAACCCCATTACCTATGAGAAACATTTCCTCTACTTCCTCTGAAATCGTACCTAAGTACCTTTTAGGAGGATGCGAAACTCTTTCTGATCTACGAGGTGGAGGAGGTAGTGACTGGATTGGCTTAACCTGATTTGGTTCCATTTGGTCCTTAGCTCATTACTCTTGTGAGACTTTCTCATCGAGCTTGATCTGCTTTCCAATGCCGCTATCTTGAATAAACTATTTTTCAAAAAAGATGATATGTTGACTCACAATCACATTGTGATCTTCTAAAATATAGAAATAATATCCTAATGATACTTTAGGATATCCTATAAATCGAGCTCTAAAGGACCTAAAGTCTAACTTGTCTGCTTGTTGTCTTTTGACATGAGCCGGACAACCCCAAATTCTGAGATGACTCAGACTTGATTTTTTACCATGCTAAATCTCATACGGTGTAGTAGGAATGGTTTTAGAAGAAATCCTATTCAGTAAGTATATTGCAGTTAACAAACAGTATCTTCAAAGAAAATCTGGAAGGTCTGTGAAACTCATCATGGATCGGACCATATCTAATAGGATCCGATTCCTCCATTCTGGGACCCCGTTGAGTTGAGGTGATCCAGGTGGAGTCCATTGGGAGATTATACCATTTCTCTTGAGATAGTCTAAGAATTTTCGACTAAGGTATTCACCTCCTCGATCTGATCGAAGAACCTTAATGGATTTTCTAGTTTGCTTTTCTACTTCATGTCTGAATTTTTTAAACTTTTTAAAAGCTTTAGACTTGTATCTCATAAGATACACATACCCATACCTAGATGAATCATCGGTAAAGATTATGAAGTAGATAAAGTTGCCTCTAGCCGGCACATCAAATGGGCTGCACACATCTGTATGTACTAGGGCAAGAAGATTCGTGGCCGTTTCCCCATATCCTATAGAAGGTAGTTTAGTCATTTTGCCATGAAGATAGGATTCATAAATTGGATATGACTCGAAAGTCAACGGACTCAATAGCCCAATTTTCTCTAATTTGTTAACCCTATCTTCTGCTATATGACCTAATCTTAGGTGTCATAGATATCTATCATTTGGACTATCCCTAGGTCGTTTTGATTTTATAGCATTCATATTTTGCTTGAAATTAAAAATAGATACATCAACATGTAACTAATAAAGACCATTAATAAGAAAACCACTTACAATTTTATTTCTTTCATAAAGAATATTATAATGGTCCTTAAGAAAACTAATTACATAGCCTTCTATTGTAAGGTAAGAAATAAAAATCAAATTCCTACTTGCTGTAGGTACATAATAATAGTCTTTTAATACTAAGTCTAATCCAGATGGTAGTCGAAGAGGGTATGTTCCTACGGCCATGGTAGCAATCCTTGCTCCATTTCCAACGTGCAGGATCATCTCACCATCCCTCAGCCTCTTGCTATCCTCAAGATCCTGCATAGAAGTGCATAAATGAGCACTAGAACTAGAGTCAAGCACCCAACTAGATGCAGAAGAAACCGTAAGATTAGACTCAATAACGAGCATACCTCCAGAAGGATCAGCCTCCTTCTTATTCTTTAGGGTGGCCAGGTATGTAGGGCAGTTCCGCTTTCAGTGGCCATCATTGTTGCAATGAAAATACTTTTCTTTGTTAGCGGCCTTCTTCAGCTCTGCCTTTTTCTTTTTTCCTCCTTCCACCTTTTGCTTTTTCGTTGATTTCTTCTTCTTTTCAAAAGACTTTCTTCTAGAAGAAGTCTGTTCCACAGCAAGCACTGAGCCTTTAGAACCTTTCATGGAAAGCTCAGCTATAACCAGCATGTTCATAAGTTCGGCCAAGGAGTTTTGAAGTTTACGCATATGGTAGTTCATGATGAAATGCCCATATGCATCAGTCAAGGATTGTAGAATTATATCATTCTGCAGATCCAAGTCCAACTTCACTCCGAGCTTCTCAAGCTCTTTCAAGTCCTTGATCATCATCAGATAATGATCTTGGACTGACTGCCCATCATGCATCTTAGCCTTGAACAGTCATTTAGTGACTTGATACTTGGCTGTGCGACTCTGTTCACCAAACATCTCCTGTAGGTGAGCCAACATTTGGCGAGCAATTCTGATATCTTCATATTGGTGCTGAAGCTCATCAGACATCAAGCCCAATATATAGTATCTGGCCTTATAATCTTCGTTAGTCCACTTATCCGAAGACGCTCTCTATTCAACAGATGGATGGACTGGTAAGGTGAGAAGGTCTTGGTCCAATACATGAGTTAATTTCTCAGAACCCAAAATAATTTTGAAGTTTCAAAGCCAATCCTTATAATTTGGTTCGATCAGTCTATGGGTGTCTAGGATTCGTGCTAGTGGATTGGATGCAGACATTTTTCTATAGAGAGTCAAAGTTTCTAGTTAGATATTGTAATTAAGACTTAACCAATTTATTTAAAAATTTTATTTAAAATAAATTAGCTTCCACTATTTTCTCGGATCAATACACTCCCTCTATAGAGATGCAAAAATCTCCATGATTATTGATTTCTAGTGGATGGTGCGGTCCCATCAACTGACTCATCACCTCACCTAACAGTTATTGGTGATGGATTAGCCAATGAGTGAACAACTCTTGTTCAATGATTCTCTAATCATGGTGCACCCAAACTTGATCTCTAATTCATGAATCTCACCGTGTCCAAAATATTGATCCACTCTTTAGTTAAGTTAGATCCACCATTTGCATAGATTGGATTCGTAATTAGGTTTCTCACCGTATCCAAAATATTGAGTCCAATTCATCCTCCAGCCTGTAGCATCCAATGCCTAATAGACATGGTTGCATTTTCTCGGTGCAACTAAATCATTGTAACCAGTTGAGAACAATCAACCCCGGGAAGGGCCCGCACATCTACAATGGTGGAAGATCTTAGACTTAATCTTTTCTTAGAGAGATTTGATTTAGGTCTCATTAAACTTCTTAATCTTTTCTTAGAGAGATTTGATTTAGGTCTCATTAAACTAGACTTGACATAGTTATAACCATTATGACTAACCTAGTGACATGGGTTAGCTCGGATTATTGACCACCTTAGATCAGAACTTAAGTCAACAAACATGGCCAGGTAAGTGAGACTGGTGGAAGGGATATGCCATTAACTCGAAAAGAACGCATTCGAGTCGAGTAGCTCCCAATTAAAAATCAGTCGATCGTATCTGCCAGACTTATCTTAGATACCAAATTATTGAGACAGAATCAATCAGGTTAGCCTATAATCCAAACTCTAACCACTGAGCCTAATTAGGTCTTAGCTTGATCAATCACTCATGTGACTCAACCTTGACCCAGACTTAATCCTATTAGGCTGGTCAATTTATGTACTGTTGATCCCATCTAACCAACTCTTAATTCAGTTTGATCAATCGCTTAGACCTAGTTGAGCTACCCAAGCCGAAACCCAATTTTATGAATATATCTTAGATCTAAAATTCTCAATTTTAGATCTAATTGATATTTCATAAACTTAATTCTCAATTATGTTAGGGTTCTTAAACAAAACATGTAAACAAGATCCTAGGGTTTCAGAATCTAGGATTTTGCAGAAAGTAAGTTTTCAATTTTTGATTAAGGATGAACGCGCAGCATCCCTACACATCATTAGAACACCCCATCGAATGAAAGAAGAGGGTCTTTAAACCCTACTTTATTCTTATGATCGGACGGCCAAGGAAAACTCCTTAATCAAAAATATAACTAATCTACAAAACTAATTAGATCTAATCATATATCTCATAAAAAATTGATCTAATTAAAACATATTTTGCATACATCTCATGTATCATGCATGCATGTTTTTTAGATCTAAATTATCTCATAATCATCTAAAAAATTAAATTTAAATTTGATCATATCAAATAAAATTTAATCTAGATCCTTTTATAGAACTATTTTATAACTTGTCTAAACATGCAACTATTATATCTCATATGAACAAATTAATTTTATTTTATTTTTTATTTTTAGATCTGACTATAATATTTATAATATCAAAAGATAGAAATAAATAAATCTAAAAAAAATCATAATTAGTTAAACAAAAATTATGATTAAACTAGACTATACATAGAATAATTCTATTCCTAGTCTAGTTATGTATCTCATACATATTAGATCAAAATTAATTTATTTTAATTTTTTTAATTTTCTAATTTTATATCTAATCATATCTCATGTGATATGTAAAATCATTAATTTATCAAATTAAATCAAATATAAATAAATTTTATAGGAACTTAGCTCTGATACCAGTTGAAGAAAAATCCTAAATTTCTCGGATCAGGTTCGTTCAGATCTGATTGGATCGAGAGGCAAAGTTTAAAATTTTTTTCTTAGATCCTAATTAGATCTGTCACTTCTTAGATTAAATTTTACGATCTAATAAATAAAAAAAATAAATTAAATTAATTTTATCTTGATTCTGGGTAATCCGATTATCCATTGATAATCCTGCGAAAGCTCTGAGGTTCTGGATCTAGCCACGCAAGTGCCTGGCCTCTACTGGTATCTACTCGAGCTGAATCTAGAGATCTTCTTTTTTACTTTCTTTTCTCTAAAAATCAGATCTAGATCTGATTTAGAGGATCTTCAAAACTTCTTCTGAAGATCATCCGTCTCTGTAGTAGTGCTGCCTTCTTTCTTTTTCGTCAGCCTTTTCTTACCTATCTCGCACTAATCTGAAGGCCCAACTTGCTTGGGCATGGAGAGGAGAGAGAGGGCCAGATGGTGGCATGGAGAAGAGAGAGGGATAGCCTTGGGGTATGGGCTAAGAGAAACTTATTAAAAAGTGGATGCAGACATGGTCTATTTATAGACTCTGCTGCGCAATGCAGTGCTACATCATCCCGGTCAATCATGTTGTTTCGTGTAATCAGATCTAAATATGATTGATGGGATCACATCACCTGATCCAATCAGATGAGAGATCCACAGATTCATCCTAAGGTGGCACCTAAGACTGATCAAAGTCGATAGGTGAGGGTCACCTAGTCTGAATCCAACAAGCAACTTGGAGTCCCATCCGTATGGGACTCCAGCATCCCTATCCATGGGCGCATGCCATCCTAGGTGTGCACCCCCTCCTTTTCAATTTCTAGAGAGGAGACAAGCCCCTATCTGCTCTCCAATAAGTGCATGACACATGGGCAGATGTCCAAGGGTCAAAGGTTAATGTTTCACCAAGTCAAAGTATAAGAAATGGTAGGTGATGGAAAATGATAGGTGTTATCTCAAATTTATCTCATAAATTAAGACAACCCTTTTCTAACTTGAACAAGCTCCAGTCAGATCAGATAAAGGTACCTAAGTGAGCACAAACTCATTTGGCTCAGTCGAGACAACTTTTATGATAGAAAAAGAAGAATGTTAGGCTCAATCGTGTGCTAGCACGATTTCCTTGAACCTAATAGAATCTTATTCAAATCAATTGAATTGGATTAGTCCAATTGATGATATCCAGATCCAAACCCTTATTTGTATGATCCAGTTAGGTTCAGTTCTATATGATAATAAGATATATCATGATCTCCATTATCGACATCATCGAAACTCCTTTCGATGGATCAGAACTCTTCTGATTCAGATAATTAGAATGATCGATCATCTAAATCATTCTAGTTGCTCCCAAAATCCACCAGCGATACCTAGCAGCATATGGTGGCAACCCATCAAAACTAAAAATGAACCTCTTAGTGCAGCTACTTATGTGATTAAGTTCTTCTATCTTGAGCCCCAATCAGATTAGGGTTAAGGTGAACTTGTCAAATCCTAATTTCTATCATATGATTTAATCATTCGATTCAAGTCCGATGTGAAAATCTTAATAGAAACTCTTTCTATTATTTCACACTCTACCATGGCCATGGGCATATGGACTTGATTCTCATGATCATCACAGGACTGCTCCTCTTCTATCGAGGTAGATAGATTCTATCTAGTGCAATCCAATTCCTACAATGAACATGCTATAGCCAACATACACCTCAGGGTTCTGAATGGCTAGGAGATCGAGTCATGGTGTAGTCAAACTATAACACCCTCAAGGTGAACTACCGATGCACCTCAGGTCAAAGAACCAGACACACCACTACAATATCGAGTCAGTCATCGATGAGAAGGTAGACTTTCTTAAGACTACTCGAGGTGTTCACACTCAGTGCCCTCGTCCTCTAACGAGTACTTATACTCTCGCTCTGGTGTCTCTACACCGTAGACTCAAGACTCATCTACTATAAAGAAGCAATTGTATACTAACCTTCCAGATCAATCATCATCCTCATGATGATCCTATGGTCAGGAACATTTTATGTGTTAATAAATGAAAATTCATGTCTTAAATTTTCAACTCTTGAAAATATGAATTATCATTACCATTAACTCAAGGGATGTATCACAGATACTAAATACACTTATATGATAAAAAATAATCTATTTTATTATTTATAGTCAAAATTATAATTTTATCCTTAGAAGTGTATTACAAGTGTCAGCTAATTCTGACTTCTAGGGCACACATATGTAACACCTTTACCATCATGATCAGGATCACGATACTGAAGAATGCATTCAGCTCCAAGATGAGATCGAGGAGCTCATCAGGTGGGGTTGGCTGGGTCAATTTTTGAGACATTGATCAGAAGTTAGGGTAGATCGATCAAGGATGCTGCCACAACCAGAGCCACCAAGGAGGGAGGAGCAACAAGGTGATCGGCCCCCACTTGGCATCATCAACACCATCTCTGGGTGACTTCAACGAGGAGAGGCTAGTGGATCAACGGAGCCTGTGAAGAAGCGGAAGATTGAGGAGCTCATCACTTTCATCGATGAGGATGCCGAAGGAGTTCAATTTCCGCACAACGACGTGGTTGTAATATCTTTAAATATTATTGATTACATTGTATGCCGCATTTTGGTAGATAATGGAAGCTCTACTGATGTTTTGTTTTACGATGCTTTCTCTAAAATGTCTATACCCAATGACCACCTGGGATCTATGAACTCCCTATTAGTGGGCTTCACTGGCAATACTATGCTAGTTGAAGGAAAAATAACACTGACTGTACCTATAGGGCAATACCGAAAGCAAGCCAAAGCATAGGTCGACTTTTTGGTTGTGAAAGCTCCGTCAGTCTATAATGTAATTCTTGGCCGACCTGACCTAAATGCACTCCGGGCTATGGTGTCGACCTACTACATAAAAATGAAGTTTTCGATGAGCTGCAAAATCAGGAAGGTTAGAGGAGATTAGGTTTTGGCCTGGCACTGCTACTCCATCATTTTGCAAAATAATAACCAACTCGACCATTACCCAGTTGATGGTTTGGATGTTCGTGATGACCTTACTAAAGAGCGGGGTGAACCCATGGAAGACCTTGTAGCTGTCCCTCTAAATGACTAAAATGTAGAACACATAGTGTAGATTGGCTCCAACCTAGGGGATGAAGTTTCGGAGCAACTCATTATCTTCCTACGGAAGAATACTGACATTTTGGCCTGGGTCACAGCAGATATGTCAAAAATTGACATCGAGGTCATGAAACATCCACTGGCTGTTGATCCCAAGTAAAAGCCAATGAAAGAAAAAATTCAGAGCCATGCACCGAAAAGGCAAAAGGCGATAGCGGTGGAAGTGGAGAAGCTCCTTAAGGTTGGATTTATTCGAGAAGTCAATTATCCGAGTTGGGTCTCTAATGTGGTCCTAATCAAGAAGGCCAATGGTAAATGGAGGATATACATAGACTTCAAGAAGCTGAACAAGACCTGCCCAAAGGATAACTACTTCCTATCCAGAATTGATCAACTGGTGGATGCAACTTTAGGCCATGAACTCCTCACCTTCATGGATGCCTTC
The DNA here is from genome assembly GCA_006176705.1 of Cocos nucifera. Taxonomy (NCBI): domain Eukaryota; kingdom Viridiplantae; phylum Streptophyta; class Magnoliopsida; order Arecales; family Arecaceae; genus Cocos; species Cocos nucifera. The sequence continues at coordinate 17,134 of QRFJ01002697.1, forward strand.
TCCAACTACAACCAAATCCAGATGGCACCAGAGGATGAGGAGAAAATTACTTTTATTATTGATCGTGGTCTTTATTGTTACAGGATCATGCCCTTTAGACTCAAAAATGCAGTGCAACCTATCAATGCCTGGTCAATAAGATCTTCAAAAAGCAGATCGACCACAGTATGGAGGTCTACGTGGATAATATGCTTGTCAAGAGCTGGACCTCATCCAATCATATTGTCGACCTTAAAGAGACCTTTAGTGCTCTTTGAAGATACAAGATGAAGCTGAACTCGACTAAATGCGCCTTCAAAGTAACCTCAGAAAAATTCTTGGGGTTCATGGTCTCAAGGCAGGGGATCGAGGCTAATCCAGAGAAGATCCATGCCCTCCAGGAGATGACCACCCCAAAGTCAATAAAAAAAGTCCAATGCTTGACCAGGAAGGTGGCATCCTTAAATCGTTTTATCTTGAAGTTGGTCGAGTAATGTATGCCCTTCTTCCAAATTCTCATGCAACCAAAAAATTTTTGCTAGATGGCAGAGTGCCAACGGGCATTCAAAGAACTCAAGAACTACCTCAGTTCACCCTCACTACTGGCAAAGCCCAAGCTTGAAGAAGAATTATTCCTGTACCTGATGGTCTCTCCTACAGCCCTGACAGCAGTTTTGGTCAAGGAAGAGGCAAAAGTACAATGGCTGATCTATTAAATAAGCCGAGTCTTTAGAGATGCAGAGACTAGGTACACTAATTAAAAAATTAGACTTACGCTCTTCTAATTGTAGTCAGGAGACTTTGGCCCTACTTCCAGGGACATACCATAACACTCCTCACCGACCAATCAATGAAAGCAGTTCTTCATCGAATAGATGCATCTGAAAGAATAGCAAAATAAGCTAATGAGCTGATGGAGTTTGACATCAATTATCAACCTTGGCCATCAATCAAAGCTTAGATACTGATCGATTTTGTAGTCGAATGCATGATCCCAAATGAGGACGAACCTGAGCAAAATGAGGCCAGCATTTCATGGTTGTAGTTGAGCTCCCCCAAAGAAAGAGCAGATCTTCTCGAAGGATTTTGGGCCTTGTATGTAGATGGCTCTTCCAATGCTTCTAGTGTAGATGCTGGACTGATCCTGATCAATCCTAAAGGGGTCATCATCAAGTATGCAATACGCTTTGAGTTTCTGACAATAAACAATGGGGCAGAATATGAAGCTCTGATAGCGGAGCTCAAGATTGCCAAGGAATTCAAAGTCGATCGGCTTCAAGTCTATAGTGATTCACAGCTGATGGTGGAACAGGTCGATGGCAGCTACGAAGCTCGGGAGAAAAATATGATGAAGTATCTTGAAAGAGTGAAGATTCTGATCCCAACCTTCAATGGCTTTAGCATCCAGCAAATTCCAAGGGCAGAGAACATTAGAGCTAACCTCCTATCCAAGCTAGCCACACTCGCCCCCAACAAGCTTCCTAAAGAAGTATACTTTGATGTGTTGAAATGCCCGAGTACAAAAGAACTATAGGTTGTAATGTAGATCGACCATGAGCCCTACTGGATTGATCCATTGATTTCTTATCTCAAAGATAGGACACTCTCTTATGATCTGAAAGAAGCTCGATAGTTGAGAAACCAAGTCTCCCAGTATGTCCTCTATGAAGGCAAACTATATAAAAGATCGTACTCCTTGCCACTTTTGAAATATCTCCGATCTTCTGAAGCTGACTTTGCACTATGAAAAGTGCATGAAGGAATTTATGGGAACCATCTGGGTGCCAGATTCCTTTCTTATAAGTTACTTCGACAAGATTACTACTAGCCAATCCTGCACCATGATTGTGTTAAGTATGTTAAAAGATGTGACCGCTGCCAAAGAAATGCAAGTATACAAAGGTAGCTGGCCTCTGAGCTTAGCCCACTAAGTGTGCCTTGGTCATTCACACAATGGAGGATGGATATACTGAGACCCTTTTTGATGGCATCTGGGCAATGGAAGTTTCTCTTAGTTGCAATTGACTATTTTACCAAATGGATCGAGGCTGAACCCCTAGCAAAAATTATTGAAGCTAAAGTACAAGACTTCATCTGAAAATCAATTATTTGTAGGTTTGGTCTGCCTTGAACTCACATAACGAACAATGGATGATAGTTTGTCAGGATGAGGTTTGCTGAGTTTTGCAAAAATTTGAATATCTTCCATCACTTAAAATCGGTGGCCCACCCACAAGCCAATGGTGAAGCAGAAGTGACCAATAGGATCCTATTGTAGGGTATCAAGATGAGACTTGAAAGAGCAGGAGGGACTTGGATGGACGAACTCTACCATGTACTCTAGATGTACCAAACTATCCAAAGACTACCAACTGAAAAAATACTATTTGCCTTGGCCTTTGGAATGGAGGCAGTCATCCCGATCGAGCTCAAGCTCCCATCAGCATGGATCATGGTCTTCAATGAGCAGCGCAATTTGCAGAACCTTAGATCTAACCTCGATATGCTAGAGAAAAATGGAAAGAAGCCTAGGTTTGGATGGCTGCTTACAGACGAAGGATGGTCCGATACTACAACTCCAGAGTCAAGAACAAAGTATTCAGAGTGGGGGACTTGGTGCTTCGGTGAGCAGCCATCTCTCAGCCTCAAAATCAAGGGAAGCTCTCCCCAAATTGGTAAGGATCCTACGAGATCAAAGAAGTTGTCCGATCCGGAACATACTATTTGAGGGAGCTGGGAGAAGTAGATCTATCCCGATCATGGAATTCAAAAAATCTAAGGATGTATTACCAATGATTTGGTTGCAATGAAATTCTTCTACTTTAACACCCTAATCTTTGTTGTACATCTATAATGATGGAGGATTACCGTCCGAACTTGACCATGCGATGAGCACAGCCATATTAGGAACAGGAGGAGGACCTCGTCCTAACATGAGCAATGTCAAAGGCCTCATTAACTTAAGACAAGATGAGGGAAGAGATCCTGACAATGGTCCTAATGTGCTCCTACAACCATATCAGAAATAGGAGTGTAAGCTTAGAAGTGGCACTCCCAAGTCTTGAAAATATGAGAAGATAGATTATGAAAAGACGAGAGCGAGTCGGAAGAAGAATCAGTCTCAATAGTAAAGTTCAAAAACTGGGCCGACTCACTTTGAGACTGAGCTAACTCAGTTAGGAATTAGGTCAGCTCAATCCAGAACTGGGTCGGCTAGGTCTCAGAGAAAAATTCAGATAGAAAATAATATTTTTGGATTGTTGGCATGGTACACAACTGAAAGATCAGCTCAATCTGAAACTAGATCAGCTTAATTTTTGTAGATTATTATTTTATGTATGTGGATTGTTTGAATTTGGAGAGTTTTCTATGAGCTTGGGCTTAACCCATTGTAAAGTATATATATTGAAAATAGGTCAAGATTGTAAGAGTACTGAAATATACTGAATAAAAGCTCTTTTCTTCCGAACATCTCTTCTTCTCTTCTTCTCTATTTTTTGATTTATTTGATCATACTTCTATAGAGATCTCTAAGAAGTACTTTCTTGATTGCTTAGCTAATCATCGACAGCCATGCCAATCCATGTGGGAAGAGCACATATTCCCAACATTTGCTATTAGAGCGGTGTTGCGTAGAAGAAAGAAAGACACCTAAGATTTATTACATGCAGGATCTGTTGTACCAAGTTTTATCCTAAAAATGTCTAGTTTGCTTCGTGGTTATCTCTAGATTGAGGTGGAGATTGTTTACACAGAGGAATGATGATACAGAAGTTTGAAAAGAGGATCTAGGGCTAGTTAGATTTTCTATGAAGGATAGTTTTACTGGTGTGTGATCGTGAAGGGTGTTAGGGATCTATTCTTAACTTGTTTGAAGTTATAGAATCAAGTGGATTCAAGGTGGATTTTGAGAAATTCGATGGCAAGAGAAACTTTACCCTATGGCAGCAAAGAGTAAAGGATTATTGGTTCAGCAGAGGATCTACAATGTCTTGACAAAAGAAAGATCAAAAAAGATCAGTGCTAAGGATTGGAAAGAGTTGGAGAAAATTGCTTTTAGCACAATCCAAATGTGCTTGGCCGATCAAGTTTTGCATGAGGTTTGCATAGAGACTTGGCAAAGGAGCTCTAGGAGAGACTAGAGAACACATACATAGGGAAGAACATGACGAACAAGCTATGGTTAAAGAAATAGCTGTATAGTCTGAGGATGCCTGAAGATGGAGATCTTGTTGCATATATCCAAAGGTTCAATCAAACGTGTTCTGAGGTGATGAGTTTGGATGTGAAGATTGACAAGGAGGATCAAGCATTGCTGCTATTATGTTATCTCCCAAGTTCGTATGATGGTCTCATAACAACTTTAGTTTATAAGAAGGAGATCCTAAACTATGAAGAGGTTGTTGGTGTGCTCAGATCAAATGAGCAAAGAAAGAAGATCTGCAAGGGAGACCCTAAGTCTGAGGTCTTGGCTGTGAACAAAAGATAGGAAAGATCAAATGAGAAGACAAGAGGAAAATCTAAGGATAGGTCAAAGTCTCACGATCAGAGGAAGATGACATTGAAATGTTATAAATGTCATCGTTCTGGACACCTGAGGAGAGATTGTTCTCTTTTGAGATTAGAAAAAGGAAAGGCCAGCAAGGAAGGTGATACAGCGTCTATGTGCAGTGGAGCAGACCTGCTAGTTGTATCAGATGGATCCACAGAGTGCAATACTATGTGGATATTAGATTCAGCATGCTCGCACCACTATACTTCTCATTGAAAGTGGTTTGCTACCTACCAGAAGATCGATGGTGAAAATATCAGCCTTGGAGATGATCATTCATGCAAAGTAGCTAAAATTGGCTCTATCAGGATGAGGATGTATGATGGAATCATTCATACATTATCAAATATCAGGCATGTACCAGAGTTGAAAATTAATTTAATTTCTTTAGGCTACTTAGAGGAGCAGGGTTTTAGTAGTCAGGCTGGGAGTGGATGTCTGAAAATTTTCAAGAAAGCTTTGGTGGTATTGAGAGATAGAAGACTAAGCAGTAATTTTTATAGAATGAAAGACTTAGTGGTAAATGATAGTGTAGAGATGCTAGCAGTGGCATAGGAGGAGCAGATTTTATATCGACTGTGGTACTATCGGATGGGTCATATGAGTGACCGTGGGCTCACAGAACTAAGAAGAAAATATATGATCCTTGCCTTAAAAAAGGAGGGCACAGATCTTTGTGAGCCATATATCTTTGGCAAATAGCATAGGATGAAGTTTGTCAGAAGTACCAAGCGCAGCGAGGGAGTGCTAGATTTAGTACACTCAGATATGTGGGGACCAGCTCCTGTATCTGCTAGAGGTGGGGCAAAATACTTTATTACTTTCATTGATAATTTTTCAAGTAAGGTATGAGTTTATCTGATTAAAGAAAAATCAGAGGTATTTATTCGATTCAGAGCTTGAAGAGCTGAAGTAGAGGAGTTAGGGAGATAGGTAAAGTGTCTGAGGTCGGACAATGGAGGAGGGTATACTAGCCTAGAGTTCAGGAGGTACTATGAGAAAAATAGCATCAAACACCATTACATGGTAAGGATGACTCTCTAGTAGAATGGTATCATGGAGAGGATGAATCGAATGCTGATCGAGAAGGTACGAAGTTTGAGGCTACAGACATCACTTCCAAAGTTCTTTTGGGGTGATGCTCTAATTTTTTCTTGTTTTCTTATGAATAGGTCCTCTCATTATAAGCTGAATGAAGGCATTCCAGAGGAGGTCTGGAGTAGAAAAAAGATGGAGCTTCGCCACCTGAAAGTCTTTGGTTGCATAGCTTATGCACATGTGGAGGCAACCGAGAGGAAAAAATTGGATCCAAAATCTCAAAAGATGATAGTTATAGGATATCCATAAGGAGTCAAGGGGTACCTACTATCAGACTCTCAGGCACAAAAGTCAGTGATCAGTAGGAACGTTATCTTTGATGAGAAGAGCATCTTGAGGAGGTCTGGGATAGATGGAACTGGGAAACAAAGATGAACAGCAGTGGCCAGTCAAAGAATGATGGCATGCAGGTTACATTCATTTATAAAAGTGTTCCTGTTGAGGTAGAGCTGGGCATAAAAGTATTGTCTCAAATTGAAAATCAGCATGGAGGGCCAACAGTTTAGACAGATGTGCAAGAGCAGCCATAGACATCAGGTAGAGATGTGCCAGTGGGAGTGGCTTTGCACAAGCCCCAGTGATAAGCATCATTAATTCACCAATAAAAGTATTAATTTATCAATTAATTTATATTAATTTTTAAGAATTATTAATTAATTTATATATAATTTTTAAAAAATTCATATTTTTATTAATTAAAAAATTAATTAAAAAATAATAAAAATTAAAAAATAAAATTTTATTATCAATGGAAAGAGCTCATTTTTTTGATCACAATGAAATAAATTTCAAGTTAAATAGAGTTAAAACAGAAAAGATATGGATTTTTAAAGATATAAATAAATAAAAATTAAATAAAAAAAAATGGTTCAGCCGGCTCCGTAAGCCAAGCCACCAAGCCAAGCCAAGCCACCAAAGCTGACTCAGCGATTTAAGCCATCAGTCGGTCTACGATCCAGACGTGGACCGCCAGCTCAGCAGAAACCGACGAATCAGAAATTGCCACATGGCGGACCTAGACCCTTAAAGGGTCCACAAAAATTTATCGCGGCTCACAGGGTATTTTGGTGTTTTCACCTAGCAACAAGAGTACTGATTGGCTATGGTGTGTGGTGCGGTAGGTCTACGTGGTCTATGGGAATAGTAATTGCACGATCGAATGGCTGTGGTTGATTGCGGTCAAGATCGGACGGCGGTGGTGATTTCCAGGCTTGATTGAAATTCTATTAGCGATCTGGCGCGATCCGATGGCCAAAAAACCAAGAGATGAAGATCCAACGGTCCAGAACACTCCCGATGGTGATCAAGACTCTCGACGCATGATTTGCGGCCAGATTTTCTCCATCAACGCGCGATCGGATGGCCAAAAATTTAATCCGACCTGATCTGGGCTGATATGCATCCGATTTGATGATTTTTGGACCGTTGGATTCCTATTGAATGGACAGATTTCACCAGATTTACCAGAGTCATATCAGAGCTATTTTGATTCAAATTTTATCCAAATTTCTTTATATTTTGATGATTACAAAGGCTATTAGTCCCATATTGCCTTTAGAAAAAAATATCCAGCCCTCCTAGCTCTATAAAAGGGATCTTAGGCCTTCAGAAATGAACATCTCCAATCAAGGTGAAGTTTTGGGACAGGGTGAAGCTAGGCTATGGGTTAAAGGCTGCTTTGAAGCAACGGGTGCCGAGAAGAAGAGCCGGGCTTCTACACCTTCTTTCTGCCAATACCAATCCAAGATCAGAGATCAGGCTATTTTATTTTATTTTCTTTTCTTTTTAAATTTTATGTATTTAAATTTTAAAATTTTAATTAATAAAAATTTTATTTTTGCACTTTAATTTTTTGCTTTTATTTTTATTATAATTTAATTTTTATATTTTAATTATTATTTTTTATTTTATTACAAGTAGATGCTAAGATCTAATTAGTAGATCTTAGTACCAAGTTTAAATTTCTACATCTTTTAATTTTTATTTTTAATCTTACGACATCACTCCTAATTCCAAAACTCAAATCATTTTTTTTTTCTTTTTAAAAATCAAAGATTTCAAATCTAAAATACTACCTTCCCTGTGGATTCGACCCGACTCACTGCTATCTATGCATTTTCAATGATTTTAAGAAGTCGGGTTAAACTGATAAACACGGTGTCTTAACGACAACATCGTGTTCCTATCAAATTTTTGGCACCGTTGTCGGAGAATATTTTTGATTTTTAATTTTGATTTCTTTGATTTATTAAAAATAATTTCGACAAACGCACCAAATTTTTGGTGCCATTGTCGGGGAAGGCATAGACATTAAATTTTTGATCTCTTTGATTTTTCTGTAAATAAATTATAAATAAAATTTTTATTTTCTTATAAATATTACTTGCTAATTTTTTTTATTATTTTGCAAAAAAAAAGATTAAAGAATAAAAAAATCATGAGTTTTGCTTGGTGAGATCAATCCTAACCCTAGTACTCTTTTCTTTTTATTTATTTATTTATTTATTTTATTTTTAAATTAATTTAAAAAATATTCATTTAAATCTAATTAAAAGTCTCATGATAAGATTAGAAACCCTAACTATTTAGAGCATGCATCATATTAGTTTTATTTATTTATTTATTTATTTATTTATTTATTTTGGTGATTGCTGGAGGCAAGGTAAGTCTTTCATAATATAATTAGTTACATGCATCTAGTTTAAATTGAATAGAACCCTTTAATTGAAAATTTTTTGTGCATATTCATATTAAATCAAATTAAGGGCGTAACCCAATTAAACAAGATAAGGTGAGAATTTGATCACCCTTCCTTGGCTCACAAACAACCAATCAACATCCTGCATTGACCTAAGCCTTTAAATTAAAATCAATTAGACATCAACCCTAGGAACTCGAGCTCAATAGGATAAGAAATCCTAAGAGTTGAATTGGGTTAGGATAAGTCAATTTGACTGGTGTCTAGGAAAGTGGTTCAGGGACGACTGCGCCCGAAGGAAGGTGGTTTCTAATTGATTCTATTTGCTTACCTGGCCAAGCACAATTGGTGTCTAAGACAAGCAACGGGGGGACTCCCACCGACCTTACACTTATCTGACTGGTTGATTAGCTAATCCTACACTTGGAGGGCTTGAAGGTGACCTTGGCAGTTAGGAGCTGTCTAGATCTAGGACAACCTTTAGTCTCGATTGATTGACCAACTTGATTGCTAACCAACATTAAATCTAATTAAACCTAATTCTTCTCTTTCTTCTTAGTTCTAGGACTCCTTAGGACCTCTTCTTTAGAACTCTTCTTTCTTTCTTCTCCTTACTCCTCTAAAAATAAAATAAAATAAAATAAAATAAAAATTAAATTAAACTAACTAAAAAATATTAAAAATAATAATTAAATTAAATTAAATTAAATTAAAATTAACAAATAAAATAATTAAAAAAAATTAATTTTTAATATAATAAAATAATAATAATAAAAAAACAAAATAAAAAAAAATCTAATTTTTTTTTTTGAACCACACATTAGGGTTGCACTAATACATGCACGGTAGGAAATCGCTTTTTCTGATTTAGTTGAATTTAATTGAATGGTTGATTCATATTAAACCTAATAATCAAATGGCTAATATGAACCTAATAGTCCAAAAATTAGATAAAAGTTGATCTTCTTGCTAAAAAATTAGATCAACTCCTAATCCTAGGTCAACAATCTTCTGTACAATTCACATCATCTTCTAATTATCATGAGACTTATTCAATCTGTGCTAGCCCAACCAATCATGTGAGTGAATGTTCTATGACTGCATAGTTTCCACATTTTATCCAAGAACAAGTTCAAGCTACTCAAGGGTACTCCAAATTGATTAATGACTCATTTTCAAATTCATATAATCCAGATTGGAGCAACCACCATAATTTTTCTTGGACATTCCAACAGACTCAGGCTCAAACCTAAATTTTACCTATCCAAAACTATCAAAATAGGCCCCAATACCAAAACTATACCTATAATAATGGCCAGCCTAGTTAGTTTATCCAGCCACCACATCATGATCAGCCTTCATACCCATCTCCTCAACAGACCAATCTAGCTGATGATAGATTTAACCAACTTCAACAATTGATTCTGACTCAACAGCAATCTATCGTCAGACTATAAGCTCAAATAGGATAATTAGTTGAGTCTAACATGAGGAGAGAACTAGATCCAACTACCAAACCTACCAATTTCAAACAATCCATCTAATATCCACCAATCACCTGGACCAAGTTATCAATTTAGTGTCTTACCTAAGAATCCCCAATTTGAGAATATCAAAGTAATTCCTAAACTTAAAAGCTATAGGATTCTTATGGACCCATACCAAGACCAGGTGAGAGAGGCTAGTACTGATGCTAGCCAAAATAAAAACTTAGAGGAACTGGTTAATACTGAGACTAATCACATAGAAGAACCCGAGCCAAGAATTAGCACTGATGCTAGTTCTAGTTTAAATAAGATAGAAAAAAGGGAAAAGAGAATAGATGATTTACCCGAGACTTATAAACCTAATGTCCTATTCTCTTCAATCCAAGAAGCTGGTTCTTCTTACAAAAATCAAGAGGCATGTAATGAAATATCAATGGAGTTATTTAAGCAAGATCACATTAATTTACCTCTAGAATTAAACCCATCTTTAGTCACCATTCCAGCACCCATTGAATCAAACTTAACTCCTAATACAAAAATTCCATTCATGAGCATTTTAGAAGAACAAATAGGAGAAATTCTTAATAAACATGGGTCTGAGAATGGAATCATAAATTATATCCCTAAAATTAACAATGAATATATCAATAATGGGATTATAAATCAACTTTCTGAGATTGGCAATCCAAAACCATTGGAATTTGTCAATCCAATATTTGACACAGGATAGTAAGCTACATTGTGTCTGGCTGAAGACAGTAAACTTAGCGCTTGTTGGGAGGCAACCCAATATTTAGTTTTTATCTAATTTATTTTTTTAGTTTATTTTTTTTTTAGGATAATTTGAATAAGTTGGAGGGAGAGCCCAAATTTTTAAAGGCATGTGCTGGACCAAAAATATAGTCAGGTGTATTCTTTCATGTTCTTTATTACACCCTTTATTTTTTCTTTTCCATTGAGGACAATGTCGATTAAGTTGCGGGGGGGAGAAAAAAATAAAAATTTTAAAATTTTGAGTCTTCAAAAAAATTAGTATTTAGTATTTAGACACCTGATTATACTTAAGAATTGAATTAAACTAAGCATTTTTAAAAGAAAATTGATGCATAGATCAGAGAATCTATGAGATATTGAGGAATCAAGTATTAAGAAAATTCAATAAAGAGTTAAGTTTAGAACATAAAAAGTTTTTCCTTAGAGCATTTCTAATTATTTCTATTAGCATCAAAGAAAAGTCTACTTTTTACAGGCTTGTGTAGGATAACTATACGTTTCTTCATATAAAAAATTTTATTTTAATAAAATAGTTTTTAAGTACTTCTCACTGAGTAACCGGGCCTCTTTGCCTAAGCAAGCATTGAGTTTCACTTCAAAAGATGGGAAGGGCAAAGAAGCTTGTTGTAAAGCTAGTCATAACTCGTAGCCTATTTGATTCGAGCTAGTAAGCCCGAGGGGTATTCTATACCTAGTGCCCTAAAGTCAATTGATTTGGGAGTCATTGGCCCAAGACTCACTACATGAATCAAATAGAAAGCTTAAGGAGTTAAGATACTCAATAGTGGTACAACGTTAAAAAAAAAAAAAAATATTGGTTTTCCATCGAGTAACCGAATCTCATTGCCTAAGTAAGTAATGATATTCGCATCAAAAAGTGGGCAATATAAAAATAAAAATTAATAAATGAAGGACGGAAGTAGCAATACACTTGCCTATATGAAAGTTTAGACAAATCAGAGATAAAGGTAGGATAATTTAGAAAAAGTTCTAAAAAATTTAATGTTCTTTACTTATTTCTATTGATAAGTATTAATACTCCAATGATATGTCTCATTTAAGCTCTACTAAATATCAATGACCATTTTGAAAATTGCTTAGGTAAAATTCGAAACTCTAAAGTTAAAAGGTATTTAAAACTAAATTCTTTATTTACTCAAGAACGAGCAAAACCTAAGTTGGGGGGTGTGATAAGTATCATTAATTAACCAATAAAAATATTAATTTATCAATTAATTTATATTAATTTTTAACAATTATTAATCAATTTATATATAAATTTTGAAAAATTCATATTTTTATTAATTAAAAAATTAATTAAAAAATAATAAAAATTAAAAAATAAAATTTTATTATCAATGGAAAGAGCTCATTTTTTTGATCATAATGAAATAAATTTCAAGTAAAATGGAGTTAAGACAGAAAAGATATAGATTTTTAAAGATATAAATAAATAAAAATTAAATAAAAAAAATGGCTCAGTCGGCTCCGTAAGCTGAGCCACCAAGCCACCAAAGCTGACTCAATCATTTAAGCCATCAGCTGGTCCACGATCCAGACATGGACCGCCAGCTCAAAAGAAACCGACGAATCAGAAATTGCCACGTGGCGGACCTAGACCCTTAAAGGGTCCAAAGAAATTTACCGCGGCTCATAGGATATTTTGGTCTTTTCACCTAGCGATAAGAGTGCTGATTGGCTACGGTGTGTGGTGCGGCCGGTCTACGCGGTCCATGGGAACAGTAATTGCACGATCAGACGGCTGCGGTTGATTGCGGTCAAGATCGGACGGCGGTGGTGATTTTCAGGCTTGATTCAAATTCTATTAGCGATCTGGCATGATTCGACGACCAAAAAACCAAGAGATGAAGATCCGACGGTCTAGAATGCTCCCGATGGTGATCAAGACTCTCGATGCATGATTTGCGGCCAGATTTCCTCCATCAACGCACGATCGGACGGCCAAAATTTAATCCGACCTGATCTGGGCTGATATGCATCCGATTTTGATGATTTTTGGACCGTTGGATTCCTATTGAATGGCTAGATTTCACCAAATTTATAAGAGTCATATCAGAGCTATTTTAATTCAAATTTTATCCAAATTTCTTTATATTTTGATGATTACAAAGGCTATTAGTCCCATATTATCTTTAGAAAAAAATATCCAGCCCTCCTAGCTCTAAAAAAGGGATCTTACGCCTCCAGAAATGAACATCTCTGATCAAGGTGAAGCTTTGGTACAGGGCAAAGCTAGGCTATGGGTTAAAGGCTGCTTCGAAGCAACGGGTGCTGAGAAGAAGAGCCGAGCTTCTACACCATCTTTCTGCCAATGCCGATCCAAGATCAGAGATCAGGCTATTTTATTTTATTTTTTTTCTTTTTAAATTTTATGTATTTAAATTTTGAAATTTTAATTAATAAAAATTTTATTTTTATACTTTAATTTCTTACTTTTTATTTTTATTTCAATTTAATTTTTATACTTTAATTATTATTTTTTATTTTATTGCAAGTAGATGCTAAGATCTAATTAGTAGATCTTAGTACCAAGTTTAAATTTCTACATCTTTTAATTTTTATTTTTAATCTTTCGACTTCACTCCGAATTCCAAAACTCAAATCATTTTCTTTTTCCTTTTAAAAATCAAAGATTTCAAATATAAAATACTACCTTCCCTGTGGATTCGACCTGACTCACTGCTATCTACGCATTTTTAATAATTTTAAGAAGTCGAATTAAACTAATAAACACGGTGTCTTAACGACAACATCGTGTTCCTATCACCCAGCATACTATTAGGAGATCGATCAGATATGGCATTGATGAGGTTATCTCCTATGCACTCATCACTACTAATGGAGATCCAGAGAATTATACAGAGGTCATGGAGAGTGAGGATCATGATTCATGGTGCAGGCCATGATGGAGGAGATGGAATCACTTGAGAAAAATTAGACATGACAGCTGGTGGATCTTCTAGAGGATGCTCGATCTATTGGCTCAAAGTGGGTGTTCACAAAAAAAGAAGCACCTTCAGAATAAGATGGAATCAGATTCAAAGCAAGGCTGGTAGCAAAGAGATATTCACAAAGAAAAGGAATTGACTACACAAAAATTTTCTCTCTTACGATGCGTCGTACATCTATTCGAGTTTTGCTATCACTGATGGTATAGCATAACATGGAATTAAAATAGATGGACGTGAAGATGGCCTTCCTTCATGGGACTTTTGAGGAAAGTATCTACATGAAGCAGTCAGATGGTTTAATGGAGATGGGACAGGAAGAAAAGGTGTGTTTACTCAGGAAGTCTTTGTATGGCTTGAAACAATCTCCTCGTCAATGGTATCGAAGGTTTGATAGCTTTATCTTGAGCCTGGATTTTAGAAGATGTGAACATGATTGTTGTATCTACGTCAAGGATGTAGATGAGAAGGATGCCCTATACCTATTATTGTATGTAGATAATATGCTCATAGCCAATAGAAGCATGGATGCTGTGAAAAGATTGAAAAGAGCATTATCATCTAAATTTGAGATGAAAGATTTGGATCCAGCTGAAAAAATATTTGGAATGAAGATTTGTAGAGATCGGTGCAAAGGAGTGCTCCATTTGTCATAAGAAAAATATATCCAGAAGATTCTGGAAATGTTTGAGATGGAGAAGGCCAAACCTGTAGAGATGCCATTGCCGAGCCAGATGTCTCTCTTGTAGTTATAGTGCCTCCAGTCAGAAGAGAAGAGACAGTACATGAAATGAGTCTCTTATGCAAATGCTATAGGTAGTGCGATGTACACTATGATGTGTTGTAGACCAGATATAGCACATGCTGTGAGCATGGTTAGTAGATACATGGCTAACCCTAGGAAGGAATACTGAAAAGCATTAAAATGGATATTAAGATATCTGCATGGAACAAGCGATTATGGTTTGGTATTTGGTGGATAGTCGGAAGGATTTGGAGAACAATCTATGAAGATGTGTGAAGGTTCAGGTCCTTTAGAAGGGTTTGTTGATACAAATTATGCTGGTGATCTTGATACAAGGAGGTCTACTATTGGATACCTCTTTTGCACATATGGTGGATCAATGTCTTGGAGATCAATCCTTCAACCAATCATAGCCTTGTCTACCATAGAGGCTGAGTACATTGGGATAACGAAGGCTATAAAGAAAGCTCTTTAGCTTAGGAGGCTGATTGATGAGTTCAGGGTGGAGCAGAGCAAGATTATACTATTCAGTGATAGTTAGAGTGCATTGTTATTGGCATAGAACCCAATATATCATGCGTGCATAAAGCATATAAACGTGAGGTACCATAGGATTAGAGAGCTGATGGAGGAAGGTGAAGTGAAACTGATGAAGGTCCATACCAAGAAGAATTAGTCTGATGCAATCATGAAGGTACTCTCTAGAGATAGCTTTCAGAGATGTGTGGCACAGATAGATCTATTGAGAAGAGATGAGTTCACAAGGACTTGAAAGTACCAAAATGGAGAATGTAAGCTTAGAAGTGGCACTCCTAAGTCTTGAAAATATGAGAAGATAGGTCATGAAAAGATGGAAGCGAGCCGGAAGAAGAATCAATCTCAATAGTAAAGTTCAGAAATTGGGCCGACTCACTCTGAGACTGAGCTGGCTCAGTTGGAAACTGAGTTGGCTCAGTTCAGAACTAGGTCGGCTAGGTCTCAGAGAAAAATTTAGATAAAGAGCAGCATTTTTGGGCTGTTGCCATGGTACACAACTGGGTTGGACTGTTGGCATGGTACACAACTAGGTCGGCTCAGTCTAGGACCATGCCAACCCATTTGTAGGTTAGCCTGCTCAGTCTAAAACTGGGTCGACTCTATTTTCATGGGTTATTATTTTGTATACGTGGGTTGTTTGGATTTGGAAAGTTTTTCTATGAGCTTGGGCTTGATCCTTTATAAAGTATATATATTTAAAATAGGTCAAGATTGTAAAAGTGCTGAAATATATTGAATAAAAGCTCTTTTCTTCCAAAAATCTCTTTTTCTCTTCTTCTCTATTCCTTGATTTATTTGATCATGCTTTTGTAGAGATCTCTAAGAAGTACTTTCTTGATTGCTTGGCTAATCACCGATAGCCACGCCAATCTGTGTGGGAAGAGCGCATATTCCCAACAAGAAGAACCCCATCCTGACATGAGCAAAGTCGAAGGCCTAATTAATTTAAGATAAGATAAGGGGAAAGATTCTGATAACGGCCCTAATGTATCTTTACAGCCATGTTAGGAATAGGAGGAGGATCTCGTCCTAACTTGAGCAAAGTCGAAGGCCTCGTTAACTTAATACGAGATGAGGGAAGAGGCTCTGACAATGGTTCTAATGTACTCCTACAGCTATGTTAGGAATAAGAGGAGGACCTTGTCCTAACATGAGCAAAGTTGAAGGTCTCATTGACTTAAGATGAGATGAGGGGAGAGGTCCTGACAATGATCCTAATGTGCCCCTACAGCCATGTTAGGAACAAGAGGAGGACCTCGTTCTAACATGAGCAAAGTCAAAGGCCTCGTTGACTTATGACGAGATGAGGGAAGAGGCCCTGACAACGGTCCTAATGTGCCCCTACAGCCATGTTAGAAATATGAGGAGGACCTTATCCTAACATGAGTAAAATTGAAGGCCTCGTTGACTCAAGATGATATGAGGGAAGACATCCTGACAATGATCCTAATGTGCCCCTACAGCCATGTTAGGAACAGAAGGAGGACCTCGTCCTAACATGAGCAAAGTCGAAGGTCTCGTTAACTTAAGACGAGATGAGGGGAGAGACCCTGACAACGGTCCTAATGTGCCCCTACAGTCATGTCAAGAATAGGAGAAGAACCTCATCCTGACATGAGCAAAGTAGAAGATCTTGTTGACCTAAGATGATGTGAGGGAAGAGGCCCAGACAATGACCCTAACGTGCCCCTATAGCCACTTAGGAATAGGGGGAGAACCTCATCCTAACGTAAGTAAATCCAAGAATCTTGCTAACCTAAGTTGAGAAAAAAGGGACAGCCTGTCCAGTGGTCCCAAACAAACTTCCAACTTAAAGCAAAGGGAGGGGAGAAATCCTGTCACCAATCCTCACATGCATTTCTCCTATGACTATCTGATCGTATGAGATGCGAGAAGAAAAATTGCGCCCAGGTCCACAAAAAGAACCTCGGATAGGTATCCACAACAACCACTTCATCGAAAGACAACACAGAAGAAAGACAAAGAGGAAAAAACAAGTAAGCATTAAGTTCATGTAAGGTGAATAATGATGAAAAAAGGTACCATCTTATTATAAATATAAGTTCTTTACAAACAAAATAAAGATCGACAAGATTGATTACATGAAAAGAAAGAAGGAGAAAGGTTGAAGCCTTAAGATGGATCAGACTCCTCAGATTTTGTACTATCGGCCCCGACCATCACCAAGGCCTGCTTCAACATTAAGATCTCTTCCTCAAGCTCTTTGTTTTTTAGTAAACCATCTATGTGCATCCTGTTGGCATGTTGAAACTTGCCTTCAAGCTCTCGCCACTGCTTCCTCAAGATTTCAGACTCGACCTTCACATCCTTAACAGCTTGCTACTCATAGGTCAGCTGGAGCTTCAGTCATTGCACCTCAACCTTTTCTATCCCGACTGACTTTGAAAGCTCATTGACAATCCCCCTCAAAGAGGCAATCTCCTCCAACTCCTTGCTTGTGCCAGCTTGGTAGCTGTCATTCAGCTATTTCGCCATTGGCAGCGTGAAACTTTTGCTCGAGTTCAGATATTCTCTCACTCCAACCTAATCGATAAGTATCGTAGATGAGCTCAGCATCGTGCAACTATTTTTGAAGCATGGAGAACTTCTTCGACTAGTCACACTCGTATCATGGTTTTTAGAGGACCATGGTGAACTCCCATCTAGTAGATGGATCTTCTCTTTCACCGCTTTGAGATCGGCTTCGAGATAGTTGATCTTCATCGTGAGTGCCCAAGATTTATCACTGACATTTTTCTTGAGCTCCGCAATCTTCCTCTCAAAACTGCACTTTTGGATGCTGAAGCTTGTGGAGTCGTTCATGTGTAAATTTCGAAGGCGAGTGACCTCTTTTGTCACCCTCGAAGCATTCTTTTGAGAAGCTTGAAGGTCATCCTCGATCTTCTTCAACTTCCTCTTTAGATGATGGACTTTCTTCTTTAAGCTTTTTATTAAAGATTTCAGCGGAACTCCCTGAGGTAAGGGGTCGGCGACGACTAGAGATGGTTGGTTATGGCTCTAATTATTGGAGGGATACTGGATCACATATGACACAACTGTTAGATATATGTGCCCTAGAAGCCAGAATTGGCTGACACTTGTAATACACTTCTAGGGGCAAAATTGTAATTTTGACTATAATTAATGAAATGGGTTATTTTTCTATCACACATGTGTATTTAGTGTCTGTGATACATCCTTTGAGTTAATGGTAATGATAATTCATATTTTCAAGAGTTGAAAATTTAAGACATGAATAATCATTATTAACTCATAAACAGCTCCCGACCATAGGATCATCACGAGGATGGTGATTGATCCGGACGGTTGGTGTACGATCGCTTCTTTTTAGTAGATGAGTCTTGAGTCTACGGTGTGGAGACACCGGAGCGAGAGTACAGGTACTCGTTAGAGAACGAGGGCACTGAGCGTGACCACCTCGAGTAGTCATTAGGGAGTCTACCTTCTCGTCAATGACTGACTCGATGCTGCAGTAGTGTGTCTGGTTCTTTGACCTGAGATGCATCGGCAGTTCACCTTGAGGGTGTTATAGTTTGACTACACCATTACTCGGTCTCCTAGCCATATGGAACCCTGAGGTGTATGTTGGCTATAGCATGTTCATTGTAGGAACTGGATTGCATCAAGATGGGATCTATCTACCTCGGTGGTAGAGGAGTAGCCCTATGATGATCATGAGAATCAAGTCCAGAAATCCATGGCCATGGTAGAGTGAAATAATAGAAAGAGTTTCTATTTAGATTTTCACATTGGACTCGAATCGAATGATTACATCATATGACAGAGACTAGGGTTTGACGAGTTCACCTTAACCCTAATCTGATCGGGGCTCAAGATAGAAGAACTGAATCACACAGGTAGCTGCACCAAGAGGTTCACATTCAGCTCTGATGGGTTGCCACCATATACTGCTAGGTGTCACTGATGGATTTTGGGAGCAATTAGAATGATTTAGATGATCGATCATTCTAGCTGTTCGAATCAGAAGAGTTCTGATCCATCGAAAGGAGTTTCGATGATGTCTATGATAGAGATCATGACATATCCCATTACCATACAGAACTGAACCTAACTGGGTCACACAAACAAGGGTTTGAATCTGGTGATCATCAATTGAACTGATCTAGTTCAATTGATCTGAATGAGATTCAATTAGGTTCAAGGAAATCGTGCTAGCACTCGATTGAACCTAACGTTCTTCTTTTACTATCATAAATAAGTTATCCTGACTGAGCCAAAGGAGTTTGTGCTCAATCAGAGGCCTTCATATGGTCTGACTGGAGGTTGTCCAAGTCAGAATAGGTTGTCTTATTTGTAAGACATTACCTGCCATTTTTGGTCACCTGCCATTTCTTGTTCTTTGACTTTGGTCAAAAGTCTATCGTTGACTGGTCAAACGTTGACCATTGATCCTTTGACTTTTGACCACATGTCATGCACCTATTGGAGAGCTGGTGGGGGCTTGTCCCCCTGCCAGAACCTGGCAAGGAGATGGGCGCACGCCAAGGGTGGCGTGAGCCCAAGTAGGAGGCGCCTAGGAGTCCTTGTTGGACAAGGACTCCACCTCCCTTTAGGATTCCAATCAGAGTTCTACTAAGAATCCAGTTTGACTGATCTTAGGCACCCTCTAAGGAGGAATCCAGGGGTCTCTATTCCAACCAATCAGATTTAGATCTAATTTCACAAAGGGTTGTGATTGGTTGAGAGGAAGAGGAGTTGGATCACAAGAGGTCTATAAATAAGACCCTGCGCCCAACCCTAATCCTAAGTGAATTCAATAGAGATTTCCCACGCCCCAAGGCTGCCTCTCCCCTCCTTCTCCACGCCATACTCGCTTCTCCCCTTGCTCTCCACGTCCAAAAGTGTTTTGGATTTAGTTTGGTGCGATTCAGATCAAGGAAAGGCGATCAAAAGCAAGAAGGCTGCGCTGCTGCAAAAGGACGACTGCAGATCTTCAAAAGAGTTTTGAAGATCCTCCAGATCAGATCCAGATCTGATTTTTGGAGGTGTGATAGAGAAGAAGAGGTTCTCCAGATCCAACCTGAGTGGATACCGGTAGAGGCCAGGCGCTTGCGTGGCTAAGATCCAGAACCTTCCGCTGCAATCAGGATCATCTACAGGGTAATAGGATTACCCAAATCAGGTAAATTGAATTTGATTTAATTTATCTTCTTTTATTTTATTTATTAAAATAATAAGAATCAGATCTGAAACATATCAAGATCTGATTAAGGTCAAGAGAAAATTTTTGAAATATATCTCTTGATCTAATCAGATCTGGATGAACCTGGACCGGGAAATCAGGATTTCCCTTCAACAACACCAATGTGAAGAAAGGTATAAACAAAAGTGAATTCATTTTCATTTAACTAGAAACTTTTAGGTACAAAGCAAGTTAATAGAGAAAAAAAAGATGCAACTACTTAAGGTCCACAACCTCGGGGGGTGCAGCAGCAGGAGAAGTTGGGACGCTCTCGTTAGGCTCGAGTACCTTTGAAGCAAGCTCGAGCACCTCTGCAATAGGCTCAATCAAAGAAAGATTGACCCCGATGCTGTCCTGCTTCGTCGCTGGCCTCCTTCTCTTCCAGGAAGCCAAGGTTGATCTCAGAAAACCTCCAAGCCATCCTACCTTCATAGAGCTCGAAACCCTTGATGAATGCCTTTTGATTGAAGGAGATGTTTAGATCCTTTATTTCGAAGGAGGTCTTGAACTCCTCCATGGCTCGGGCTGCTGCCTCCAAAATGGACTTCGCCAATTGGGCCTCCAACTCGGCGATCTTGAGTTTGGCTTCTTTCTTCTCCCCTTCCTTCAGAGCCAATATTGCCTTGAGTCCAATTGAGAAAAACTCCTCCCTTCGAAGTGTGCCGTGCAGGCTCTCACTTTTCACCATCTTCTCCCCCGTGAGGCGCTCAACCTTGATAGTCATCACCTGAAGGCGATTGATCTTGGCCTGAAGGTCTTCTCAGACCTTCAACTCCACCTCCAGGCAATTTGCCCTCTTGAGGAGGGCAAGCATGTGATGGCCCGACTGCCATGAATAGGTCGCTATAAAGTGAAGAAAGAAAGGATGAGAAAATGAAAAAGAAGTACGGCAAGATGATTATCCTAAGGATAGTCCTAAGAGACTCCTAGATGAGCTACCTCTGGTCAAGATCGAGCAGGTGGTCCACCTCCTCTGGTAGGATGAACCTATCAGTCAAATCCTGAATGATATCTCGGTTACCAAACAGGTCCACCCCTTGTCTTCACTGCTACCCCGACCGGGCTCGTCCAGGTGCATCTTGCGAGCCTTCTTCACATTGGCAGCTTTTTCCTTCCTCCTCTCTTTCTCTTTGTCGATAGGGGGATCGGACGTACGATCCTCGGAGGGGACATTTGCAAGCTTGGGGGGAAGACATTCCCCTTTGATGATGATGACACAGATGGTCAAGACGACCTCGTCTCTTGGGCAGACCTCAGGGGTGGCATCAGTGGTGGCAGGAGCAGTAGGATCGGAGGCGCCGACCTTCACCCACTTCGAACTCTCACTCCGGGCCTTCCCCTTCCTCTTCTTCTAGGCATAAAGGCCCTTAGTGAGCCTTTCTATGGTGTTAGCGTCCATCTCTATAACAAAGAAAAAGTTACAGTCAAATAAGGTACATATAAAACCTCATGAGAATTCATATA
This sequence comes from Cocos nucifera, assembly GCA_006176705.1. Taxonomy (NCBI): domain Eukaryota; kingdom Viridiplantae; phylum Streptophyta; class Magnoliopsida; order Arecales; family Arecaceae; genus Cocos; species Cocos nucifera. The sequence continues at coordinate 38,661 of QRFJ01002697.1, forward strand.
TATACATATATATACAAATACACTTAATACCGATAGGATTAAGAGGGCTCAAGCCAAGGCTGAACAAGGTCTGCTCCTTCAGAAGGTCGGAAAGGAAAGGAGCTTGGTATGCCTTGAGTTTGTTAGAAGACTCGAGGTCGGCTTCGTCCAGACTAGGAACTCGATGGACTAATTTTCGAAGGAAGCCCCAAGAAGAAAGGCCAAGCATCAAGGTCGGGTATCGGACAAAGTAGTACTTCTTTTTTCAGTTATGAATGGAAGAAGGGGCACCTTTTAGTAATCCCTTCTTATCGAGCTGGGGGGAGAAGTACCACCAGTCCTTTGCAGAAGGATGGCATTTGAAGGTTTAAAAATTTTGGAAGAGTGAAACTATTGGCTAAACTTTGGCTAGATGATAGAGAAAAAGAAAGCTAATGACGAACTAAAAGAAGTTTAGTGTGACGAAAGCTAAGAAAATATTAAAGAAGCAAAAAAGTGCAACAACAAAAGATGGAAGTGGAAGTCGAAGCCGGCACGCAAGGCTTCCAGATACAGACAAAACCAACTAGCTAGAGGCAAACTAGCATGGTCATCTAACTTGGGGATCTCAAGGTCATACTCAGGTGGGATGCCATACTGAATTCTAATTAGAAAAAGATCATTCGGAGTAAGGATAGAAAGAATGGTGTCCAGAATGAAAGGCTGATAGGACATGTTCCTAGGCTCAACCTTGACTGGGAGGGTAGGGTCTAGGAAGGCCAGTCCAGATGAGCTCCAAGAATCGATGGATTGAAAAATTTTAAAAGATATCCAGATTGAAGTAAACGCCCTAAAAAATTCCCAAAGAGCAGGAAAAAAAGAAGTGCAAAAACTTGTACGAAAAAATCAAAAGAATAAGAAGTAAAAGAGGCAAAAGTAATTGAAAATAGGTGTTAAGAGGTTGACCTAAGTTGATTAAGAATAATAAAGAGACGATGGGTGTGACAAGAATCGGATAGAGGAACGTTTGGAATAAGGAAAGATGAAGGAAGGAATTGAAAATCTCAGATGGAAGAAGAGCAGGTGTTGAAGGTAGAAGAAGACTCAGGCAAGAATAGATTTCGAAGGTGGGAGAAAGCCTTGAATAGCTAAGGGGAGCCCGAGATGGTTATAATGGCAGATCTAGTTCAATCAGATCGCAAGTGCCACGTGTCCCACTCATCATGATAGAGTAGCGGCTATGGGTGAATCTTTAATTGCACCATGCCTGCGGCAGCGTTGCGGTGGGAAAGCTGAAGGGCTGTCTTCTCAAACTCATTTCGAATTTAAAGAGCTTCGATGTTAGTGCGGTAAATGCCAAAATGTCTCATCCTGACAAGCACAGAAAGCCAAAAAAAACTTTGGCAGCCGCATCTATACTCTCTTTCTTCGAATTTTAAACTCGAGAGTGGGGGAGCTATTGTTAGGGATAAATCTGCTCCTACCAAAGTTTGGCCAGATATCTGATCGTTGAATGATCTTGTCCGATAGTGACAACCAAGATTGAGCCTCGATCGAATTTGCAAGATCCCTCCGAACTTCATTCAAATGAGCTTGAATAGCAGGGGTGGCCAAGCTCCTCCATCCCAAGCTGTCAGCCCTCTTTTGGTAGAACTTTCTTCAGACAAACTTCCATGCTCTGTTGAGAGTTTCAGACTTTTTCTTTAGTCGGACTTCTCCTTCAGCGAGACTTCTCCACTAGTCAAACTCCTTTCGAACTTCTCATTCAGTCGGACTTCTCCACTAGTCGAATTTCTTCAGATGGACTTCTCCACCAATCGAACTTCTTTCGGACTTCTCCTTCAGTCAGACTTCTCTACTAGTCGATCTTCTTTTGGACTTCTTCTTCAGTCGAACTTCTTCCAGACTTTTTCTTTTGTCAAACTCCTTTCGAGCTCTTTCGACTATCCAGAAGGATCTCAGCATCGACTCTCAATATGGCGAATAACAACCCATGCACAACTGATCTTGAGAACCTTCGAGCTTCTTTGGAACAACATCAATGAGGGATGCTCAATTGCCTACAATCATCCTATCTGAACTCTAGCTGGCACGTCATGACAATAGACACTATCCTCTGTAACAAACTGTATGTGATCCTAATCGGTCCACTATCAGGCGATTATGGCTATCACTATCTATTTGTCATAGGCTCTGCCTATATAAGAGATCCTTTAGATATGCTTTTTTCTTGAAGCTCTTGATCTCTTTCTAAAAATTCTACTAAAATCTCTCTGAGCACTCCATTTCTATTGGTCGAAAGAGTTGACTTGATCGTCGGAGGGTCTTGTCGGGGTCACCACCCCCGACTCCGGATGAGACTTATTTTGTAGGTCACTGACGGTGACCTCTCCATCTCTGACTCCAGCCTTGATTCCGATGTCAACCAGATTTTGCACCAATAAATTAATAATTAGATTTTGTTTTTTCTTTGTGTAGACATGGCCACTTTTCTTTTGATCCGATCATTGTTAGACAATGGTAAGCTGGTGGAATCCAACTTCGATAATTGGTATCAAAAGTTCAAGATTATCCTGGAGCATAAATAGATTCTATATGCACCGACAGATCCAGCACCTGAGAAGCCAGCACCCAAGGCACATGGAACGGTCAGAGACACTACCAGAAGTGGCTCAATGATCGAATCATGGTGTGTTGCATTATGTTGGCTGTCATGAGCAATGAGTTCAGTCACAGGTTTGAGTCAGCTCAGCAAGAAGACATGCTTCAAATGTTGAACGAGTCTTTTGGTACATCTGATGACATTGAGAGATACAAGACTAGTTGTGCCATCTTCAATGCTAAAATGAGGGATGGAGCTTCAATCACTGATCATGTACTGTACATGATTGAGTTGATGGAGCATTTGAGCAAGCTCGGATTTTTCTTGCACGAGCAGCTAGAAAAGATGCGATTTTGAACTCATTGCCCAAATCTTATCTCCTATTTGTTACTCATTATAGAATGACAAACCCTGAAGTTAACTACCATGGGTTACTAGGGTTGCTTCAGAACTTTGAGAAGGATCACCAGCTCTATAAGAAGTCCATGAACTTAGTGGAAGGTTCATCTTCTGATTCTCAATCCTTTAAGAAAAGAAAGAAGAACAAGATGAAGAAATCAAAGAAGGTGCAAGTTCAGACTGGGATATCTATGCAGGGCCAGACCAAGAAGATCAAGCCTGATAAGAGTCAAGCTGAATGCTTCTTCTACAAGAAGGAAGGGTACTAGAAGAGAAACTATCCTCAGTACATTACCTCACTAGATCCCAACAGGCCGAGAAAGAAGCAAGTTGTTGCTGGGCAAGGTATCTTTATGATAACTCCTTGCAATTTCTCTATTTGTGATAAAACTAACTGCATATTGGATACTGGTAGCCCTTATCATATTTGCAATTCATTGCAGGGGTTGCAGGTCAGTAGGAGATTCGAGCAAGATGAGAGGTTTCTTAACGTTGGAGATGGAAGATCGGTTTCAATTCTAGCATTAGAAATCTTGAAACTTGTATTTGAGTCTTATATAGTTATTCTTAATGATTGTCATTTTTGTCCTAGTTTCTTTTTGAATATCATTTCTATAGGCCTTTTGGCCAAAGATAATTATAAATTTTCAATAAAGAAAGAATTTTGTAATGTCATTATGAATGATATTACTATATTCTCTGGATATTTGAATAATGGTGTGTACATATTATCATAACCTGTTAATGTAGTCTGTTACACTGGCAAGCACCATAGATTAGATAGTGTGTCTGATATCTACTTATAGGATTGTAGGCTAGGTCACATCAATAAGAATAGGATAAACAAGTTGACTCAAGAGGAAATCCTTGAAGTTAGTGATTGTGAATCACTTTCAACCTGTGAATCTTGTCTTCTTAGAAAAATGACCAAGTCACCTTTTACTGAAAAAGATGAGAGAGCCACTGAGCTCTTAGTGAAGGAAAATCCTGATTTTTTGGACCAGGTTCGTTCAGATCTGATCGGATCAAGAGATATATTTCAAAAATTTTTCTCTTTGATCCTAATCAGATATAAAATATTTTAGATCTAATCCTTATTATTCTAATAATAAAAATAAAATCTAAATAAATTAAATCAAATTTAATTTACCTTGATGTAGGATAATCCTATTATCCATTGATGATCCTGTAAGCAGTGGAAGGTTCTGGATCTAGCCATGCAAGTGCCTAGCCTCTATCGGTATCTACTCGGGCTGGATCTAGAGATCCTCTTCTTTTCTATCATGTCTCCAAAAATCAGATCTGCATCTGATCTGGAGGATCTTCAAAATACCTTTTGAAGATCAGCAGTTGTCCTTTGCAGCAGCACAGCCTTCTAGCTTTCTATCATCTTTCTCTCATCTGGATTGCACAAACTTGGATCCCAAACACCTTTGGGCATGGAGAGGAGAGGGAGAAGATGGACTTGAAATGGAGGAGGAGGGAGACAGCCTTGGGGCGTGGAGAATTTTCAATTGATTTCAGATCCTTCTTGAGTTGGGCGTAGGGTCTTATTTATAGACTATGCGTGATCCAACTCCTCTTCTTCCCAACCAATCACAATCCTTTGTGAAATCAGATCTAAATCTGATTGGTGGAAATAGAGTCCCTTGGATTCCTCCTTAGATGGTGCCTAAGATTAGTCAAACTTGGTTCTTAGGAGAAGTCTAATCAAAATCCAAAAAGGAGATGGAGTCCCTATCCAACAGGGACTCCTGGGCGCCTCCAACTTGGGCACATGCCAAGGGTGGCATGCGCCCTCCTCCTTGCCAGGTTCTGGTAGGAGGACAAGCCCCCACCAACTCTCCAATAGGTGCATGACACATGGACAAAAGTCAAAGTATCAATGGTCAACATTTGACCAGTCAAAGGTCAACTTTTGACCAAAGTCAAAGGACGAGAAATGGCAGGTGATCAAAAATGGCAGGTATTATCTTACAAAATAAGACAACCCTTTTCTGACCTGGACATGCTCCAGTCAGACCAAGTGAAGGCCTCTGATCGAGCACAAACTCCTTTGGCTCAGTCAGGACAACTATTTATGATAGTAAAAGAAGAACGTTAGGTTCAATCGAGTGCTAGCACGATTTTCTTGAACCTAATTGAATCTCATTCAGATCAATTGAACTGGATCAGTTTAATTGATGATCACCAAATTCAAACCCTTGTTTGTGTGATCCAGTTAGGTTCAGTTCTATATGGTAATGGGATATGTCATGATCTCTATCATCGACATCATCGAAACTCCTTTCGATGGATCAGAACTCTTCTGATTCGAACAGCTAGAATGATCGATCATCTAAATCATTCTAATTGCTCCCAAAATTCACCAGTGATACTTAGCAGTATATGGTGGCAACCCATCAGAGCTGAATGTGAACCTCTTGGTGCAGCTACCTGTGTGATTAAGTTCTTCTATCTTGAGCCCTGATCAGATTAGAGTTTAAGGTGAACTCGTCAAACCCTAGTCTCTATCATATAATGTAATCATTTGATTCAAGTCCGATATGAAAACCTAAATAGAAACTCTTTCTATTATTTTACTCTGCCATGGCCATGGGCTTCTGGACTTGATTCTCATGATCATCATAGGGCTGCTCCTCTACCACCGAGGTAGATAGATTCCATCTTGATGCAATCTAGTTCCTACAATGAACATGCTATAGCCAACATACACCTCAGGGTTCCGTATGGCTAGGAGACCGAGTTATGGTGTAGTCAAACTATAACACCCTCAAGGTGAACTACCGATGCACCTCAGGTCAAAGAACCAGACACACCACTGCAGCATCGAGTCAGTCATTGATGAGAAGGTAGACTTCCTAATGACTACTCGAGGTGGTCACGCTCAGTGCCCTCATTCTCTAACGAGTACCTGTACTCTCGCTCCGGTGTCTCCACACCGTAGACTCAAGACTCATCTACTAAAGAGAAGCGATTGTACACCAACCTTTCGGATCAATCACCATCCTCGTGATGATCCTATGGTCGGAAGCATTTTATGAGCTAATAATGATTATTCATGTCTTAAATTTTCAACTCTTGAAAATATGAATTATCATTACCATTAACTCAAAGGATGTATCACAGACACTAAATACACATATGTGATAGAAAATAACCCATTTTATTGATTTTAGTCAAAATTATAATTTTATCCCTAGAAGTGTATTACAAGTGTCAGCCAATTCTGACTTCTAGGACACATATATCTAACAATCTCCCACTTGTCCTAAAGCAATTAGCTACAAGTCTAAGTCCCATCTTCTCAAGGTGGGCTTCGATCTTCTACTGGCCCAATGGCTTTGTAAGTGGGTCTGCCACATTATCTATGGAGTTGACTCTCTTGACCTTGACGTAACCCTTCTCAAGGTAATCGCGGATGAGGTGGTATCGCCGCTCAATGTGCTTGGATTTTTGATGAGACCTTGGCTCCTTAGCAAGGGCTATGACGCCATTGTTATCGCAGTATAGAGGAATGGCATCTGATGGCATTACTCCGATTTCTGCAGCAAACTTCTTATACCAGAATGCTTCCTTCGCAGCCTCTGATGCAGCGATATATTCTGCTTCCATGGTGGAATCTGCTATCATGGTTTGCTTGAAACTCTTCCAGCTGACAGCACCACCATTGCACACAAATAGACTCCCAGATGTCAACTTTTGATCATCTACATCAGACATGAAATCCGAGTCTGTGTATCCTTAGACTTGGAGTTCTCCGTTACCAAAGACCAACATCATATCCTTAGTTCTTCTCAAGTACTTAAGGATATATTTCACAGAAGTTTAGTGTTCTTCACCTGGATTTGACTGATATCTGCTTGTGACACTCACAGCATGGGCTATATCAGGTCATGTACATAGCATGGCATACATGAGGCTCCCTATTGCAGAAGCATAAGGGATCTTGCTCATGCGTTCTATTTCCTCAGGTGTGCTAGGACACATCTTCTTGGAAAGATGAATACCATGTCTGAAGGGTATTAATCCCCTCTTAGAGTTTTCCATACTAAACCTCTTTAGTACTTTCCTCTATGTACATCTTCTGTGAAAGTCCTAGCATCCTATTCGGTCTATCCCTATAGACCTTAATTCCTAGAATAAAGGATGCTTCACCTAGGTCTTTCATGGAGAATTCCTTGGACAACCATAATTTGACTATTGTCATCATTGGAATATCATTTCCAATAAGGAGGATGTCATCCACGTATAATACGAGAAAGACAACAGCGCTCCCACTGACCTTTTTGAAGACACACGGTTCCTCTTTATTTTTGATGAAATCAAATGTTTTGATCACATCATTGAAATGAGTGTTCCAGCTCCGAGATGCTTGCTTAAGTCCATATATGGACCTTTGCAACTTGCAAACCTTGTGATCAGTATCACTAGATGTGAAACCTAGCGGCTGTTCCATATAGATATCTTCCTCAAGATATCCATTTAAGAATGCTGTTTTCACGTCCATTTTCCATATTTCATAATCGAAATAGGCTGCAACGGCAAGCAATGTGCGGATGGATTTTAGCATAGCCACTGGAAAAAGGTATCCTGATAGTCAATGCCTTCGCGTTGACTATAACCTTTTGCCACTAGTCTAGCCTTGAATGTCTCCACATTTCCATCTGCACCAATCTTTCTCTTGAAGATCCATTTACACCCAATAAGTACTATACCTTCTGGTGGATCTACCAAGGTCCAGACTTGGTTTGAGTGCATTGAGTCAATTTCTGACTGCATTGCCTCTAGCCATTTCTTGGAGTCGATATCTGATATCGCCTCGTTGTAGGTTTTGGGATCATCACCATGAGCACCATTACCTATGAGGAACATTTTCTCTACTTCCTCTGAAATAATACCTAAGTATCTTTCAGGAGGACGAAAAACTCTTTTCGATCTATGAGGTGGAGGAGGTAGTGTTCTTATTGGCTCAATCTGATTTGATTTCAATTGATCCTTAGCTCGTTGTACTTATGAGACTTTCTCATCAAGCTTAATCTACTTTCCAATGCCACTATCTTGAATAAACTATTTTTTAAGAAAGATGGCATGTCGACTCACAATCACATTATGGTCTTCTGGAATATAGAAATAGTATCCTAATGACTCTTTAGGATATCCTATGAATCGAGCTCTGAAGGACCTAAACTCTAACTTGTCCGCTTGTTGTCTTTTGACATGAGCCGGACAACCCCAAATTCTGAGATGACTCAGACTTGATTTCTTACCATGCCATATCTCATACGGTGTGGTAGGATTGGTCTTAGAGGGAACCCTATTCAGTAGATAAATTAAAGTTAACAATGAGTATCCCTAAAAAAAATCAGGGAGGTCTGTAAAGCTCATCATGGATCGGACCATATCTAATAGGGTCCGATTTCTCCATTTTGAAACCCCATTGAGTTGAGGTGTTCCTGGTGGAGTCCATTGAGAGACTATGCCATTTTTCTTGAGATAGTCTAGGAATTTTTGGCTAAGGTATTCACCTCCTCGATCTGATCGAAGAACCTTAATGGGTTTTTCAGTTTATTTTTCTACTTCATGTCTGAATTTCTTGAACTTTTCAAAAGCTTTAGACTTGTGTCTCATAAGGTACACATATCCATACCTAGACAGATCATCGGTAAAGGTAATGAAGTAGACAAAATTGCCTCTAGCCGACACATCAAATGGGCTGCACACATCAGTATGTACTAGAAAAGGAGATCTGTGGCCCTCTCCCCATGTCCTATAAAAGTGAGTTTGGTCATTTTGCCTTGGAGACAAGATTCATAAGTTGGATATGACTCGGAAGTCAATGGACTCAATAGCCCATTTTTCTCCAATTTGTTGATCTATCTTTTGCTATATGATCTAATCTTAGGTGCCATAGATATCTATCATTTGGACTATCCCTAGGTCATTTGGCATTCACGTTTTGCTCGATAGTTAGAACAGGTACATCAATATGTAGCTGATAAAGATTGTTAATAAGGAAACCATTTGCAATTTTATTTCTTTCATAAAGAATGTTACAATGGTCCTTAAAGAAGGTAATCACATAGCCTTCTAGTGCTAAGCATGAAATAGAAATCAAATTTCTGCTAGCTGCAGGCACATAATAACAGTCTTTCAAAACTAAGTCTAAACCAGATGATAATAAAAAAGGGTATGTTCCCACCACCATTGCAGCAACTCTTGCTCCATTACCTACGCGTAGGATCATGTCTCCATCCCTCAGCCTTCTGCTATCCTCCAGACCCTGCATGGAAGTGCACAGATGAGCACTAGAACCAGAGTCAAGCACCCAACTGGATGCAGAAGAAACCATAAGGTTAGACTCAATAACGAGCATACCTCCAGAAGGACCTTCCTTCTTGTTCTTCATGGTGGCCAGGTAAGTAGGGCAGTTCCACTTCCAGTGGCCATCGCTGTTGCAATGAAAATACTTTCCTTTGGCAGTGGCTTTCATCCTCGGCTCTGCCTTCTTCTTCTTTCCTCCTTCCACCTTCTGCTTTTTCATAGACTTCTTTTTCTTTCCATAAGATTTTCTTTTGGAAGAAGTCTGTTCCATAGCAAGAACTGAGCCTTTAGAATCTTTCATAGAAAGCTCAGCGGTGATCAGCATATTCATTAATTTGGCCAAGGAATTTTAAAATTTATGCATGTGGTAATTCATGATGAATTGCCCATATGCATCAGTCAAGGATTGTAGAATAATATCATTCTGCAGATCCAAGTCTAACTTCACACCGAGCTTCTCAAGCTCTTCCATATCCTTGATCATCATCAAACAGTGATCTTGGACTGACTGCCTATCATTCATCTTAGCCTTAAAAAGTTATTTCGTGACTTGATACTTGGCTGTGCGACTCTGTTCGCCAAACATCCCTACAGGTGAGCCAACATTTGATGAGCAGTCCCGATATCTTCATGTTGGTGCTGGAGCTCATCAGACATCAAGCCCAACATGTAATATCTGGCCTTATTATCTTCGTCTATCCATTTTTTTAGAGACGCTCTCTATTCAGTGGATGGATGGGTTGGTAAGGTGGGAGGGTCCTGGTCCAATACATGGGTTAACTTCTTGGAACCCAAAATAATTTTGTAGTTCCTGAGCCAATCTTTATAATTGGGTCCGGTCAGTCTATGTGTGTCCAGAATACGTGCTAATGGGTTGGACGCAGACATTTCCTATACAGAGTCAAAGATTCTAGTTAGATATTGTAATTATGACTTGACTAATTTATTTAGGGATTTTATTTTTAAATAAATTAGCTCCCACTATTTTCTCAGATCCCTACACTCCCTCTGTAGAGATGCAAAAATCTCCATGATTAATGATTTCTAGTGGGATGGTGCGGTCTCACCAACTGACTCATCACCTCACCTAACAGTTATTGGTGATGGGTTAGCCAATGAGTGAACAACTCTTGTTCAATGATTCTCTAATCATGGTGCACCCAAACTTGGTCTCTAATTCATGAATCTCACCATATCCGGAATATTGATCCACTCCTTAGTTAAGTCAGACCCACCATTTGCACAAACTGGATTCCTAATTGAGTCTCTCACCATATCCAAAATATTAAGCCCAACTCCTCCTCCAGCCCATAGCATCCAATGCCAAATAGACATGGTTGCATCTTTCTGGTGCAACTGAGCCACTGTATCCAGTCGAGAACAATCAACCCTGAGAAGGGCCCGCACATCTATAATGGTGGAAGACCTCAGACTTAATCTTTTCTTTAGGAAGAATTGATTTAGGTCTCATTAAACTAGACTTGTCATAGTCATAATAATTATGACTAACCTAGTGGCATGGGTTAGCTTGGATTATTGACCACCTCAAATCAGAACTGAGTTAACAGATATGGCCAGGTAAGTGAGATCGGTGGAAGGGATATGCCATTAACTCGTACAAGAACGCATTCAGATCGAGTAGCTCCTAATTAAAAATCAGTTAGTCGTATGTGCCAAACTTACCTTAGACACCAAATTGTTGAGCCAGAATCAATTGGGTTAGCTTACAATCTAGACTCTAACCTCTAAGCCTAATTAGGTCTTGCTTGATCGTGACTCGATCTTGACCCAGACTTAATTCTATAGGCTGGTCAATCTAAGCATTGTTGATCCTATCTAACCAACTCTTGATTCAGTTTGATCAATCGCTTAGACCTAATTGAGCTACCCAAGCCTGAACCCAGTATTATGAATATATCTTAGATCTAAAATTCTTAATTTTAGACCTAATTAATATTTCATAATCTTAATTCTTAATTAAGTAGGGTTCATAAATAAAATATGCACAATAAATCCTAGGGTTTCAAGATCTATGGTTTTGCAGAAAGTAAGTTTTGGGTTTCTGATTAAGGACGAATGTGCAGCACCCCTACACATCATAAGAACACTCCATCAGATGGGAGGAGAGGGCCTTTAAATCCTTCTTCATTCTTATGACTAGACGGCTAAGAGGAACGCCTTAATCAAGAACATGCAATACTACAAAATAGTTTTAGATCTATATCATATATCTCATATACAAATTAGATCTAATCATGGCATATTTTGCATACATCTCATGTATTGAATCATGCATATTTTCAGATCTAAATTATCTCATAATAATCTAAAAAATTATATTTAAATTAATCTTATCAAAAAAACTCTAATCTAGACAACTATGTAAAACTATTCTACAACTAGTCTAGACATGCCTCAATCATATCTCATATGATGTTTAAAATTAAATAATTTTATTTATTATTTTTTATATATTATTATAATAATTATAATATCAAAAAATAATAAATAAATATATTTAAAATATAATATAATCAGATTAAATTAAAAACATGCAAGACTATTCTGTAGAACTATACTGTTTTAGAACTAGTCATACATATTTTCTAATCTTAGATCCAAATCATTTAATTTTAATTTTTTCTGATTTCAGATCTGATCACATCTCATGTGGAATCTAAAATTACTTATTTTTTAATTAGAATAAAATTAAAATTAAATCTAAATACTTTAGAACCTTGGCTCTGATACCAGTTGAAAGAAAATCCTGATTTTCCAGATCAGGTTCGTTCAGATCTGATCGGATCAAGAGATATATTTAAAATTTTTTTTTCTTTAATCCTAATTAGATCTAAACTATTTCACATCTAATCTTTATTATTTTAATAATAAAAATAAAATCTAAATAAATTAAATCAATTTTAATTTATCTTGATGTAGGGTAATCCTATTATCCGTTGATGATCCTGTAAGCAGCGGAAGGTTCTGGATGTAGCCACGCAAGTGCCTGGCCTCTACCGGTATCCACTTAGGTTGGATTTAGAGATCCTCTTTTTTTCTATCATGTCTCCAAAAATTAGATCTAGATCTGATATAGAGGATCTTCAAAATACCTTTTGAAGATCAGTAGTTGTCCTTTGCAGCAGCGCAGCCTTCTAGCATTCTATCGCCTTTCTCTCATCTGGATTGTACCAACTTGGATCTCAAATACCTTTGGGTGTGGAGAGGTGAGGGAGAAGATGGACTTGGCATGGAGGAGGAGGAGGGAGACAACCTTGGGGCATGGAGAATTTTTAATTGATTTCAGATCCTTCTTGAGTTGGGCGTAGGGTCTTATTTATAAACTATGCGTGATCCAACTCCTCTTCTTCCCAACCAATCACAATCCTTTGAGAAATCAGATCTAAATCTGATTGGTGGGAATAGAGTCCCTTGGATTCCTCCTTAGATGGCGCCTAGACCAGTCAAACTTGGTTCTTAGGAGAAGTCTAATTGGAATCCAAAAAGGAGATGGAGTCCCTATCCAACAGAGACTCCTGCGCACCTCCAACTTGGGCACATGCCAAGGGTGGCGTGCGCCCTCCTCCTTACCAAGTTCTAGTAGGAGGACAAGCCCCCACCAACTCTCCAATAGGTGCATGACACATGGACAAAAGTCAAAGTATCAATGGTCAACATTTGACCAGTCAAAGGTTAACTTTTGATCAATGTCAAAAGACGAGAAATTGCAGGTGGCCAAAAATGGCAGGTATTGTCTTACAAAATAAGATAACCCTTTTTTAACCTGAACATGCTCCAATCAGACTAGGTAAAGGCCTCTGATCGAGCACAAACTCTTTTGGCTCAGTCAGGATAACTATTTATGATAGTAAAAGAAGAACATTAGGTTCAATCGAGTACTAGCACGATTTTCATGAACCTAATTAAATCTCATTCAGATCAATTAAACTGGATCAGTTCAATTGATGATCACCAGATTCAAACCCTTATTTGTGTGACCCAGTTAGGTTCAGTTCTGTATGGTAATGAGATATGTCATGATCTCTATCATTGACATCATCGAAACTTCTTTTAATGGATCAGAACTCTTCTGATTTTGAACAGCTAGAATGATCGATCATCTAAATCATTCTAATTACTCTCAAAATCCACCAGTGACACCTAGCAGTATATGGTGGCAACCCATTAGAGCTGAATGCGAACCTCTTGGTGCAGCTACCTATGCGATTAAGTTCTTCTATCTTGAGCCTCGATCAGATTAGGGTTTAGGTGAACTCATCAAACCCTAGTCTCTGTCATATGATGTAATCATTCGATTGAAGTCCGATGTGAAAACCTAAATAAAAACTCTTTTTATTATTTCACTCTGCCATGACCATGGGCTTTTGGACTTGATTCTCATGATCATCATAGGGCTGCTCCTCTACCACCGAGGTAGATAGATTCCATCTTGATGCAATCCAGTTTGTACAATGAACATGCTATAGCCAACATACACCTTAGGGTTCCATATGGCTAGGAGATCGTGTTATGGTGTAGTCAAACTAAAACATCCTCAAGGTGAACTATCGATGCACCTCAGGTTAAAGAACCAGACACACCACTATAGCATCGAGTCAGTCATTAATGAGAAGGTAGACTTCCTAATGACTACTCGAGGTGGTCACGCTCAGTGCCCTCATTCTCTAACGAGTATCTATACTCTCGCTCCGGTGTCACCACACTGTAGACTCAAGACTCATCTACTAAAGAGAAGTGATTGTACACCAACCTTCCGGATCAACCACCATCTTCGTGATGATCCTATGGTCGGAAGCATTTTATGAGTTAATAATGATTATTCATGTCTTAAATTTTCAACTCTTGAAAATATGAATTATCATTACCATTAACTCAAAGGATGTATCACAGACACAAAATACACATATGTGATAGAAAATAACCCATTTTATTGATTTTAGTCAAAATTATAATTTTGCCCCTAGAAGTGTATTACAAGTGTCAGCCAATTATGGCTTCTAGGGCACATATATCTAAAACTTAGGACTAGTACATACTAATGTATGTGGACCAATGAGCATAAATACCAGAGGTGGATATCTTTACTTCATTACTTTCATAGATGATCTATCCAGGTATGGATATGTCTACTGAATGAAATATAAGTCAGAGTCATTTAAAATGTTCAAATGATTCAGAAGTAAAGTAAAAAAATAAATTGAAAAGAATATTAAGACTCTTCGATCTGATTGAGGAGGAGAATATCTTTCTAAAGAGTTTCTCACATATCTATGAGAGAACGGAATTCTCTCCCAATGGACTCCTCCAGGAACACCATAGCATAATGGTGTATCTAAGAGAAAAAATCGAATTATGTTAGATATGGCCCGATCCTTGATGGGTTTTACCAGCTTGTCGATATCCTTCTGGGGATATAAACTCGAATCGGCTTGCTATTTGTTAAATTGAATTTTAATTCTATAATTAAGACTCCATATGAGTTATGGACAGGATGTAAGCTAGCACTTTTGCACCTTAGGATCTGGGGGTGCCCGGCTTATGTTAAATGGTTAATCATAGATAAACTTAGATCTAGGTCTGACAAATGCATATTTATAGGATATCCCAAAGAATCAAAAGGATATATTTTCAATCATGCTGATAAATAAAAAGTGTTCATTAGCCTTAAGGCAATCTTCTTGCAAAAGAAGTTCCTTGGTGAAGAAACTATTACCTCTAAGGTTAAACTTGACGAAGTTCAATAGGTAGAAAAGCCGACACCTATTGTTGAACCTGGACCAAATTTGATTAGATCAAATTCAGAGTTCAGTATTTCTGCACCATTAAGGCGATCCAATAGAGTACCGCATCAACCAGACAGATACTATAGTTTCTTGGTCTAGAATGGTGATCCTATCAAACTTGATGAGAATGATGAGGATCCGATCATTTGCATGGATGCAATGTAGAGACTTGATTTTGAAAAATGGCTTGAGGCCATAAAATTTGAGATGGAGTCCATGAAGGTCAACGATATATGGACATTGGTTGATCCACTTGAAGGAGTTAAATCAGTTGGGTATAAATGGATCTTCAAAAGAAAGAGAGGTACAGATGAAAAGGTGGAGATCTATAAAGTCCATCTGGTTGCCAAGGAGTATCATCAACATTATGGTATTGACTATGATGAGACATTCTCTCCTATGGCAATGCTCAAATTCATTCGGATAATGCTTGCTATAGCTATCTATCTGGACTATGAGATTTGGCAGATGGATGTGAAGATAGTTTTTCTGAATGGAGAGCTAACCAAAGAGGTGTATATGATACAACCTGAGGGGTTCACATCTATAGATGAGTCCAAGGTGTGCAAGCTTCAAAGATCCATTTATAGATTGAGGCAAGCATCTCGGAGTTGGAACATGCATTTTGATAAGGTGATCAAAATGTATGGCTTCATTAAGAATGGAGAAGAGCCTTACATCTATAAATAGGTGAATGGTCCGACAGTGGTATTTCTTATCTTGTACGTTGATGATATTCTCTTAATCGGGAATGACATCCCCACACTGCAAGGAATAAAAATATGGTTGTCATCTCAATCTCCATGAAGGACTTGGGTGAAGCATCCTACATCTTAGGGATAAAAATCTGTAGGGATAGATCTAAGAGGATGCTTGGGTTATCCCAGTCCACGTACATAGAAACTATGCTAAAAAGGTTTAGCATGGAGAATTTCAAGAAGGGCTATCTTTCATAGGCCATAAAATTTCTCTCTCTAAGAAGGATTATCCAACAACTCCTAAAGAGAGAGCGTATGAGTAGAGTCCCATATGCTTTGGTAGTGGGATCTATCATATATGCCATGACATATATGAGATCAGATGTGGCATACTCACTAGGAGTAGTGAGTAGATACCAATCTGATTCAGGAGAAAATCACTGAAAAGTGGTTAAAACCATCTTTAAGTATTTAAGAAATACTAAGGATCAATGGTTGGTTTATGGTGAGTCAGATTTGAAACTTATGGGGTTTATTGACTCTAGCTTTCAATCTGATCATGATGGCAGTAGAAGCATGTTGGATTATATCTTTATCCTAAATGGTGGAGCTATCTACTAGAAAAGTTTCAAGTAGCATACTGTAATAGACTCTATTTGTGAAGCAGAGTACATCGTAGCATCAGATGCTGCGAAGGAAGCTGTGTGGCTAAGAAAGTTTATCATCGAGCTCAAAGTAGCACTCTTCCTTGATGATTCGATCCTGCTCTATTGCAATAGCACTAGTGCCATTGCTCAGGCAAAGGAACCAAAGGCATACCAGTGGATGAAGCACATACTGCATTGCTACCACCTGATCCAAAAGATCATGGATAAAGCTGATGTCGACCTTCAAAAGACTGACGAAAAAGATAACTTGGCCGACCCCTCCACTAAAGCCCTGACGATAAAGAAGTCGATGACCACAAGTCAAAGATGGGTATTAGATACTGTGCCGAGTGGCTTTAGAATAAGTGAGAGTTATTCAAAAATATATCCCAAAGTCAATCATTGGTCTATTGACGGTTGTGCTATCTTATAATTATAATTAATTTATTATTAAATAAAATATATTTTTGACATTTTCATCATAAAGTCTACATCTTCTAATAAACTCCATTATTGTAATGAAGTTCTTAGGACTATTTAGCTTTGATAAAGAGAGGATTTATCGATTAGTCCTTAAACTATTCATGATCAAATGATACGTTGTTAATAAGGATGACAGTGTTTATTAAGCATAGGTTGTTGTATGCTATATGGGTTGGTTGTCCTCTTAACCAAGGAGTGTGAAGATATTGATATGGCATACAAGTGAGATGTATGGATATATCATCATGGAACGTGATCAACTCTAGAGCATTCTGTTGTCAAGAATTGCTCTAATGGGATATAGGTATAAGTGTCCCTTAGAACTAAGATCACATCAGTGGCTTGCAAGCAACTCATTATGCTTTGATATTGGACAAACTAAATTTTTAATTTAGTGATGGAAGATTTTTGGGCACAGTCAAGTACTTACAAAATCAGTGAGTGATCAAGATGGAATTGACCACTCCTAGAGTTGGAGAAGAATGTATCATTATATTTCAATATAGCAAAAATCTTGGCAAGGATAATCTATGAGATGGATTTGATATTTTGAAATATAATATGGATGACCTAATCGGGATTAATAGTTAAACTTTGAAGTTTCCTACGAGCATTTTGGTCAAAAGGATAAATTATACAAAACCCTATATCCACATGGGTTCTAAGGATGTTATTCTACACATTCGACCTATCCGACCGTCGGGTACCATTGCTAGATGGTTACTTTGATTGGTACAAAAATTTATTCCTATGCTATTGACTTAGGTTTGGACCTATGGGATTACACATAAAATTTCTCGATCTGATCGGTTGGTTGGTCGATAATTAAGAATTATTCTAGGGTTAAACATTCAATATGATTAATGTTTGACCTAGTGCAAGTGTTGCAGGAGGATCGATTAGTAATTTGATTGCTAATTAGCTTAATTTGATTAAGCTAGAGAATTAAGATTAAGTATAATTAAATATAATTTAATTAGATTTGGTTTGGGCTTGATTGGATCAAGTCCAATTAGTTTATTGGATGAGCAAATCGCAAGGAAGTACCAGTCCTAGTTTAATTAGGACTTGTATCAACCCAATTTCTAATTTGATTAAAAAATTAATTTAAAATTAAATTAAATTATTAGTTGGACTAAGATTTAATATAATTAAATTAATTAAATCTTAATTTAATTTGATCCAAGGATCAAGTTGGATCAAGTCAAACTAGGAGTCCTAGTGAGACTAGGACTCCTATCTCCATGCGCCACCTTAGCCCCAATGCCTCCCATGCCATTTTTGTTGGATTTTTTCATGAACATATTTCTCTTCAGATGTTCACGCATGCCTCCTTTCTCTCTTTATCTTAAATATGGTATTTAGATATTGTGATCAAGTCAAAAGAAGAGTTTGAGTTGATTTAAACTCTATGAGATAGAGTTTTGAGAAATCAAAATGACTTCCTATTTTGTGTTGCCCACATTCTTATTTTTTCTCCTAAATTCTTATGGCTTTTAGAGACCTTTTTGTGCCACATTCTCTGGTAGTCCACGCAAAAAATAAAGAAAAGGGTGCCCAACAGGGCGCCCAACTCTAGCCTTGTTTGGATAACCCTTGACTAGGTGTTTGACCTAGTCAAGGATTCCCCTATATCTTCTTATATAAAATAAATTTTGACTTAACTTTTTTGTGAATTATACATCTAAGAGATATCATTTGGGGCATGAAAAATCTGAAAGAGAAGACTAGGGCATGGGATTTTGTAAAGGCATCAATCAAGGTGCTTTGGTGAGAGAAGAAAGAAGAAGATGAGGGTCTTCTTCTAGGTTTTTTCTTCCACTCCTATTCCTCTATTTTTGTGAGTGTTTGAGAGGTGTCTCAGCATCATGAATCATCTTCCTCAACTTCAGAAAGTTGAAGAGTCCAAGCTTGAAGGAAAGAAGATCTAGATCGATCGTTGGAGAAGGATCAGCACAGTACTAGCATACTGTGCTGATTTTTGAGCACCGAACTCTAGATCTGCAATCGAGGGCTCATGTGGATAACTCATAGAGGCTGAACATATGTGCGGCTTGGAGCAACCATCTCAAGCATGAATCAGTGAGTTAAGAAACTCGAGATTCAAAGATAAGGGTGATCTCTCTATTGCATGTCTAGATCTGATCTAGAGTAGTCTGCTATTGATATGATGAATATGTAGTTCTTTTGATATTTTATTTTCTGATTTATTAGCATGCTTTAATCATATAATAGGATCCTATATCTAGGATTTTATATTATATTATTCATAATTTAATATAATTAATTTACCTCTTCTGCTATAATTTTGAAAAAGTTTCAAAAGCTAATCCTAGAACTCTAGATCGGTTCCTACACTGGGACTCTATAGTCAAGTGTTCCACTAGATTGGGACTCTATGATGAGGAGTCCCACTAGACTGAAATTTTATCTTTATGAGTCCTACTTATCTAGAACTCTCTGATCAAGAGTTCCACTAGTCTGGGACTCTGTGATCGTGAGTTCCATTCATTTCGGACACTTTGATCAAGAGTTCCACTCCTGTGAGACTCTTCAATCAAGAGTTTCATGTAGATGAGACTCTCTTTCTCAGACACCCACATGATTAAGACTCTACATTTATTAAATAATTAATTAATAATTAGATTTCTAATTAGCTCAATTTGATTGAGCGATGAGGATTCGATCAAATCTGATTGAATTTGATTCGATTGGGTTTGACCCGATTAAGTCATGAGATGACCTAATTGCTATAAAAGATTTCATCCTGATTTGATCAGAACCTAAATTTAATTAATTTTTAATTTAATTAAAAATTAATTAAATTAAATTAATCCTTATTTGATTAGATTTAACCTAGTTTAATTGGATTTGGGCAAATTTGTTTGGTTGAAACCAATTTGGAAAGGTCAAATTAGATTCAAATTTTGAACTTTATTCTCCCTGCGCCACCCTACTTTGACCCACACCTATTCTCCATGTGAATTCTGAACTCACTAGAATTTTTTCATGCTAGATGAGTGTTTGCACCTCACCTATTCCTACCTTTGACCAGGTCCACTCATTGGATTAGGATTGGATTACTTGAATTTTGAATTTCAAATGGAAGGAGGTTGAAACAAGTTCAACCTCCCTACCTTATCCATTTCCTATGCCTCCCTTATGTTATTGTCGCACTTTTTCATGGAAATTTTTAGTCTGGGCATAGAAGGAGAGTCCTTTTGCTCATCACCCACCTGATTGGGGCATTGAAAGTGGATAAGAACTCCATTTGAATTTAAATTCAAGTGGTTAGTCAAAAACACCTAACCTCTTATCCTTATCCTTTCTCCATGCTTTTTCCACTGATTCACGCCCATTTAAAATATGATTTTTTTTGTGCATGGAGAGAAGAAGGAGAGTCTTCCTGAGTGAGAAGTCTAGAGTCAAGGGACACTAGGTTTTGGGTGAGAAAAAATATCAACATAAGAAAGGTTCTTGCATTAATTTCATTCCTTCCACCTTATCTTCTCCATGCAATTCCCATGTGTTGTCACCCATTTAAATTTGGTTTTCTTTTGGGCATACATGAGAGTAAGAGAGGCTTCATGAGGGAGCTTTCCAGATAAGGGGGCGCTACTTTCAAGCATGGAAAAATCGAGGGAGAGAGAGTGATTTTCTTACACCAAATTCTATCTCTCATGCCACATATTTTTCTTTCATTTGGATCCGCCCTTTAGATGTGATTTAGGTGGGGTTTCTATAGATAGGAAAGTGCTTCATCTATAAAAATTTGTTTCATGAAAAATTTCCATAGAGAGTGGGCGTGAGAGCATTTCCAGGCATCAAGGTTTTTGGGTGTGTGAAATCCTAGGATTGAGACTCAGTGTTCGAGTGGAGAGATTGAGTGCTGTGAGTGCCCGATCAACACCAAGTTTCACGTACCACCTTATCATCCTCCAAAGAATATCCTTCAATTTTCTAGAGTGTCTAGAAGATCAGAAAGAAGGTTGTCGATTGGATCAATGAAGATAAGCCATCAAAAGCCCTGACGAGGAGCTAGCACTCTGGTAGAGCTACTCGCGACTAGGAGCTCCATGTGGGCTCACCATAGAGGTCAGACTTATGTGCAACTATAGTGTGATGTGAGAGTTTCTTCCTATATTTTTGGATTATGGAGATCATCTATCCGCATACAGGTATTGTGTTCTGAACATAACTCGATCAGTAAATATGATTTGCTGATCGAATACATTTAAATTTTTTATTATATATCAGCATGTCTAGATCCTGAGTAGGATTTTATGATTTGATCATAGAATTCATAGAATTAATAGTAGATTAATTTTAACTTTCATTGCAATAAAATTTTTGAAAATGCATGCTTTAATCCTGCTCATTTTCCAACAACTTCAAGGTTGCTTCAATCGAAGACTATTATTCGATGAAGCTCTTTATAATACGGGGCTTAACCATTCTGACCCTAGGGGTGAGTAGTATGGTTGTCTCTTCTTTTATATATATATATATATATATATATATATATATATATATTTGACCATCTTTTGGTGTCTTTGGCAGAAATGAGATCCGAAGACATTGCCAGGATGAAGCAGAATCTTCCAAAGAAAAGGAAGCCTCCAACGGTAGAAGGCATTTTGAAGAAACCTGTGGTCTGCCAAGAAGAGACGGTGGACGATCAGGCCTCCTCGGCTGAGGCAACCGCTATAGTGGTAGTTTATATTCCTTCGAGTTTGCCTCAGCTAGCTATGATTTTCACTTCGAAGGTTCCTCCAATGCTAGTGTCTCTACCATTTGTAGCTCCTGCCCCAACCTCTCCTTCATCTCATTATGGAGCTAGGGTCCAGCCTTCCTTGGCTGTAGACCCTACCAGGCTGTCTCCTCCCACTGATCAAATAGATTTTGATTCTCATCTTTCTTCCATCCTTGAGGACACAACTTTTGATGACTGCAAGATTGTCAGGGAGTTGATTGAGAGATCAATACTTCTAGTAGAGCTGAGGGGAATCGATAGTATGGATTTCAATGACCTACAATAGTATTCTATAACCATCATGCATTAGGTGCTATCATTTGCTCTTCTACTTGTTTCCTTGTTTTTCTTCTCTTCATTTTTTTTTCTAACTATCATTTCAATGTAGATGCTTCATTTCTTGGTCATCCTTTTGAACCGCACATGTAGAATAGATATAAGTAGGAATCTGCATCAGAAGGCCGAGTTTGATGCTGTGGAGGCACGTGTGTAGGCCGAGTCGGCAAGGAGGGAGGTTGATCGTCTGAGGGAGTCTTTGAATAAGACTTCCACTGATCTTGCATGAAAGGGAGAGGAGCTCTAGGAGGCCATTGCTAAGATCAGGTAGGTCAAATGAAAGGCTGAGGATTGGGTTGCTGAGGCCAAACTAGAGGCCAAAGAGAGAATCGCTGATGCCTACCAAGCAGCGGTGGAAGCTTTTAATGCATCAAAAAATTTTGAGCAAGAAAAAGTTTAGATGGTTGATTACTTTAGGGTGTCAAAAGAATTTCAAGATGCCACGGTCGCATTTAGTCAGGAGTCCTTTAACATGGGACATGAGACTGGGTTCAATGATTGCCACGATTAAGTTGCTGCCTGACTTTTGGATGTCGATCTCTCCTTCTTAGATGAGGAAAAGGAGGAAAAGGGAGTTGGTCCGCTCCTCCAAGTCCTACACCTACTGTTGATCAAGTTGGAGCATCCTCGGATCCTCCAGAGGTTGCGTCAGACCCTTTTAGTCTTTGAGGCAAGGTCGAAAAATAAGATATTTTGTATATTTTCCTTTTCTTTCTTTCTTGTAGAGAAATAATCTATTAATGAAATTCTATTATCCTTTGAATTCATGTTATCCTTCTTTTGTTTGTCTAGTCGTGTCAATGTATTCTTGGTGATCATATTTCTTTAGTCTCTACAGCTAGGCCTTTATTAGTGGCTTCTATAGAGAGGGTTGGCCCTGCATAAATGACTTAGAGGGAAAAATTAAGGAATAGAATAAGAAGGTCATCGTTCAAAGAAAGAAGCTCTTAAATATCAAGAAGGCGCTCGATAAAGGCTTGATGGAAATTGAGCGATTGAGGTAATCCATTCATTAGTGTATAGTGAAGAAGGCACGACTGACCATTGAATTGGAGAGATTGTTGAAACTCATCCAAGAAATTACCTGGATGCCATAGCCAAACAGCATCAATCCCAAATCTAGCTTTTGCACTGTGGAAGTAAAAATCTCGAGGCTGGAATTGTTAGAGGCTGTCGTTAAAGAGTCCAAGCAACACTTTGCTGATCATGTGGCATGGCTCGAAGTAGAGCTTAGCGTTGCTCAGAGAAAAATTTCTAAGCTTGAGCAATCGACGAATAGAACAGCAATCGCCGAGTATAGGCCGAGAGAGAGTTGATCGGCTACTTTAAGGTCTAAGATCCGATCAAGGAAGGGCTAGATGATCCTAGATCTTTGAGTGACACGATCAAGCGTATGTTCGATATGGATTACATGGCTAGCTTTTAGATGTGCAAGAATTGGATTAGGCTAGCATTTCTGAGACTTGACCTTTCAAACTTTTCTCCTGAAGGCGATATCAGACCTACTACTTCTCAAAGTAGGCCACAAGGTGTAGAGATTCGTGAGGTCGGTCCGAATGGTGAAGAGATCCATGAGGATGTTCTTCATGAGACTTTGGGTGTCCGGACTAGTTGTGAGTCAATGTGATGAGTCCTGTCATCGTCAGCTTGGAATGATGACGTTCCTGTAGCCGCTATAAATTATATGAATGTAATAATAATTGCTTATGTTGTCTTTTTCTTTCACTTTTTGATTGCATGGGTTGTTTCAGATTCTTGACGAGGACCCCTCGATCATATTCTTGACGAGAATTCCTTGGTCTTAATTATGTGTCCGATGCATTAATTACAAGCATCATTTTGACATTTCGTAACTCTTAGTGCATTCAAGATGAACTAAGCTAGATTGAATGATGGTCATGAGGAATGATGGTTGTTGGTTCTACCGACAGGATAAACCCTGAAAAGAGGCATCAGGCTTTTAAAAGCATGGCACATGGTGATGTTCTAGATCACAAAATTTTATTCAGGTTGACTTCCCAAGTTGGAAAGGCATGTCATTTATAGTCTAGAAGCAGGCATGTTACCGAGGCTGGCAATTGGCAATTGATGAGGGTGCTTGTGCCTATAAAATGGGTCCGATGGTAGGCAGAAGCTTCACATTCCATCTTGTTTCTATAGTTTTTGCATAAACTCTCCAACCAATTTGCCACCATGATGTGCTCAAAGAAATCCATTAAAGACCTGGTTACAGAAAGGAGGGTTGCCGCCAAGAAGGCTAAGAAGGTGAAGAAAGAGGGGCCCGACTAGTTCTCCTTTGGAGCATCTTCTATCCCCCCAACCATTGCTTCATGTCAGAGATTGTGGTGCTCTCTCCAATGAGCGGCTCTTGTATGTGGTCCATGAGCATTGCATCAAGGACTATAAGGCTTCCATAGCATTCGAGGAGGACGACATCACCGCCACCACCTTTGTCTTCGGGTTCGAAGATTGTAAGGCCTGCCCATGGTGAATGATGCCATATATGGACCTCCAATTCCTCCTCCCTAGCAATAGTAATGAGGAGGTGGGGGCCTTGTCTTCTAATGAGTGAGTTCCTCATCATTGCTCCTTTTCTTTTTCTTTCTTTTTTCTTTTGGTCAGTGGTTCTAGGAGCACCGCTTTATGTAAATATTTTAATGAAAAACTAGTTTACTCGTTTATCATGCGCGTGTATTCACTTTTGCTTGATGATTGTTCTTCTGTTAGGCCAATCAGAGGCCATATCATTTTGACTATAAACTGATCAAAGGCTTCCTTAGTTGCAATAGTTGAGTGCTATTTCACTTTAGCTTCAAGCTGATCATAGGTCATCTCATTTTAGCTAAAAGTTGATGAAAGGCTCTAGCTGGGCCAATCTAAGATTGTTTTTGTTCTAGTTGTAAATTGGCTTTAGAGGAGATATTAGTAGCTCTAGATTGGATGCATCGAGAGTCGACTAACCAATCCTCATCTGCACAGGTTGTAGGATGCTAGTAGGGCACGTCACAGGCCATCCGGTCCGGAATTGAAGGCTAATCAGTGTTGAGGGCGGTCGATGAGTGATCAGCAATGGCCCAACATATCGTCTTGCTAGATTTTCTCATCTTAAACTCTAGGCTTCTTTATATTTTTGGTCCGCACAAAATTTTTTCTAACATATGCACCTACTTTGTAGTTCGAGCCTCAGTCGGGCGAGCGTAGTACTATCGATCCCTGATGTTCTGGATATGAAGAATCCTCCTAGCTGAAGGAACATGCACGATTCTCATAGCTAATGTGAAGGGATGTGGGTAGACAAGCCTAAATGAAATGATGAGCCTCAATTTTAAACTTTTGTGGACACCTCTTTTGGCACGATGCATTAATTAGGTGATTGACGATTGTACACAATCAATGAAGAGGAGCCACGTGTAGGTAGCTTATTCAATAGCGATGATTTGTAATCTTTTGGAGCCATCTCTCCCCAGCTAAAAGCTATACTATGTTCCCATAAGCATTTAATGGTTGTTGCTTTTTGATTGTGATATCTTCTAGGGAAGAAGGTTTGCCCCCTTGACTCTTGCAGAAGTAGTCTGTCATGCTTCTCCCATGGCGATGCTTGTCGTGCTATGAATAGGCACTATGGGTGCTGCCAAGTCCGGAGGCCTTTATAGAAGGGGGCCTTGGGTGCCTTGGAGCGCTATCAGCAACTGCTTTTTGAATGTCATGGTGGTATCGATTGGCTTGCCATTAAGAGGTCGTCGGCATCCCTCCCCAGCTAGGGGGCTTTTGCCTACCCTGGGTAGCCCAGTGGTGCTTTCAAATTTTTTTTTGGCTTGGAAGATATTGAAAAATGCCAGGAGACTGGATAGGAGAAATAGGAGGAAGAGGCCACTTTCATACTGCTCCCCTATTAGGAGATGCTAGAGCTGCTCAGTTTCTATGGCCTGTTGCCTTCTTCAGAGATGCATCACAAACACGACTGTAGCCTCTTGAAAGGCATCCCTCGGATCCAGCTCGAGGAATTGACATAGCTGAGGCATGTGGAGTCGGTATTGGAGGTTCCTTTGCCACTTCACTGTGCTGGGGCTCCTTATCCCTTCTGGAGGACAGCAGAATGCTCGGAAGGGTGCAGCTTTTTAGCCATCCTTGGAGGTGAGTTTTCATACACAACATGCTTCCAACTGAGATGAAGTCATACCTTGCTCCATCTCCTTTCACCCCTCATCGTCACCATAGCTCGGAGCACTTTGAATGAGCGTACGTTGAGGACTGACTTGGCTCATCATAAGGGCTAGGCCTATACTTTTTGTAGTCAGATACTCTTCAAACTTGTAATTCTTGAATTTGTTATCAATAAAATTTTCTTTGCTTTCTTTCTATCTTGGAATATTTGGTTTAGATACCATTTGATGACTTATTGGTTGGACTGATCAAAGGCCATTTTCATTTTTTTTAGTTGCAAGCTGATCAAAAGCTTTCTTCATTTTAGCTGAAAGCTGATCAAAGACTTTCTTTAGTTGGGCTAATCAAAGGCCATTTTTGTTTTAGCTGAAAGCTGATCAAAGGTTTTTTTAGTTCGGCCAATCAAAGTCCATCTTCATTTTAGCTGAAAGTCGATCAAAGGCTTTCTTCATTTTAGCTGAAAGCTAATCAAAAGCTAAATGCTGATCAAAAGCTTTCATCATTTAAGCTGAAAGTCGATCAAAGGCTTTCTTTAGTCAGACCGATCAAAGATCATCTTCATTTTAGCTGAAAGCTAATCAAAGGCTTTCTTCGTCTTAGCTGAAAGTTGATCAAATGCTTTCTTTAGTTGGGCTGATCAAAGGCCATCTTCATTTTAGTTGAAAGCTAATCAAAGACTTTTCCGAATTCCATGGTTGGGAGAGCAGAGTTCCATCTGGTTGCTTTAATCGGTAGGTTCCTGGTTTGATGACTTATCTACCTAGTATGGACCCTCCTAGTTTGGGATAGCTTGCCACATTTTTAAGATTGAGAAACTCCCGCTCTATGCAGAACTAGGTTGTCGGTCTTGAAAACCTTATTCTAAACTTTGGAGTTGTAGTATTGAGTAAACTTTATGTTGACAAGCTGCTATTCAAACATGTGCTCTCTCTTGGGCTTCCTCAAGCAAGTCCAAGTCGACATGCAATCTCTCTGAGTTGGTCTACTCATTATAGTTCTTGACTCGCGTTGATAGAATCCCAATATCAATAGGGATCACTGCCTCAATCTTGAAGGCCAAACTAAAAGAGATTTCTTCGGTCAGAACTCTCGAGATCATCTGATATGCCTAAAGCACATGGTAGAGTTTGTTGGTCCAAAATCCTTTTGCTTTGTCTAACCTTGTCTTTAGGCCCCATAGGATAGTCTGATTTATCACCTTAATCTCATCATTGGCTTGAGGATGGGCCATAGAAGTTAAGTGATGTGAGATCTCATGTTCTTCACATAATTCCTTGAACTTGGCTCTAGTGAACTGACATTCGTTGGCAGTGATCGGCACTCGACATAGACCGAATTGGCATATGATTGATTTTTAGACAAAGTCTATCATCCTTGCTTTTGCAGTATGAGTTAGCAGTTCGGCTTCCACCCATTTAGTGAAATAGTTCATGGTGATAAGTAGGAATTTCCATTGATTTGAGGCCAATGGAAAAGGGCCGAGGATATCTATCTCTCACTGCACGAAAGGCCAAGAAGCATAGATGGGAGTGATCAGTATCGCGGGCAATTGCTATATGTTGGAATTTCTTTGGCATTTATCATACCGCATAACATAGCTCTCGGAATCCTTTTGATTGTCGGCCAATAGTAACTCTACTAAAGAAGCTTGTAGGCTAATGTTCTCTTTCCAATGTGTCTCCCGCAAATACCTTCATGCACCTTTTTGAGTGCATAGTCGGCTTCAGATGGTCATACGCATTTGAGAAAAGGTAGTAAGTATGACCTCTTGTATAACTTTTCTTTATGAAGGAGATACTTAGATGATTGGTACTTTGTCTTCTGGGCTTCTTTTCGATCATCAAGCAACACCCCATCTTTGAGGTAGTTGACCAATGGATTAATCCAGGAAGATTCTTCATCTATTTGCAGTATGGCCATCTACTTTTCAATGCTTGGTTAGCTCATCACTTCAAACAATGGATTAATCCAAGAAGATTCTTCATCTATTTGCAGTATGGCCATCTACTTTTCAATGCTTGGTCAGCTCATCACTTCAAACAAGATCTTTTTGGGCAATTCAGATGGTGCTGATGTCATTAGCTTAGGTAATAAGTCGGCCCTAGAATTTTCTAACTTGAAAATTTTTTGGATTTTGAATTTATCAAACATAGATGTTAGTCTCTAATCTTTTGAAGGTACTTCACCATGTTTTCTCCTTTAGCTTCATAATTGCCCTGAATATGCTTGACGACCAACTGGAAGTCATTGTGAGCCTTCAAATTCCATACCCCAGCTCTTTGGCTATTCGGAGCCCTGCGACCAAGGCCTCATATTTAGCTTCATTGTTTGTTGTTGGAAATTTGAAACGCAAGGCATACTTGGTCACAGTCCCTTCCAGACTCGAGAGGATCAGGCCCACTCTGGACCTCGTGGAATTGGATGAGCCATCCATATACATCACCCAAGAATTGGTGGTTTTCTTTGATTGGCCCTAATTGGTTGGGATGTGCTGCTTGATTTCTTCCTACTCTACTGGTTCATCTAGAGTTGTACATTTAGCTACAAAGTTGGTCAATACCTAATCTCTAATAGATGGTCGAGGTCGATACTAAATGTCAAACTCAAAAAGCTCGATTGCTCATTTCACAATCCACCCTGATATGTCTAGTCAATGGAGAATGCTCTTAATGGGTTGGTCTATTAGGAGAATGATGGTATGAGCCTGGAAGTAAGGTTGGACCTTTCGGGCCACGATGAGAAGTACATAAGCCAATTTCTCTAGCTTTGACTACCTAGTCTCTGCATCCCTTAGAATTTGGTTGATATAGTAGACCAATTTTTGGACTTTGTCTCACTCTTGCACTATTACTGCACTCATCATAACAGGCAAAACCACAAGATATGAAAATAGTTCTTCACTAATATCAAGGTTATCGAGTAATGGAGTAGAGCCGAGGTAGTCTTTGAGGTTGGTGAAGGCTCTCTGACTGTCCTCGATCCATTGAAAGCTCTTTGGTTATTTTAGAACTTGAAAAAAAGGTAAGCATCGTTTAGCTGATCTCAAGATGAATTGATTCAAAATTGCGACTCTTCCTGTAACGTGTTGCACCTCCTTGATTATCCTCAGGAGAGCCATCTCCTACATAGCTCTGATGTTCTTTGGATTGGCCTTTATTCCTCGGTTAGGTTCCATGAATCCTAGAAATTTTTCACAAGTCACCCCAAAAGCACACTTGGCTAGATTTAGGTTTGTCTTGTATTTTTGTAGGGTAGCAAATGTTTCTCGAAGGTCATCGATATAAGTTCTCACAAACTTGCTTTTAATGAGCATGTCATCTATGTATACCTCCATGTTTTGCCCAATCTAGTCTTTGAAGACTTTATTTACGAGGTGGTGGTAAGTTACACTTGCATTTTTCAAATCGAAGGGTATAACCCTATACAAGAAAAGATCCTAATTAATAATAAAGGATATTTTCTCCTCATCTTTGGATGCCATCTAGATTTAGTTATAGCTAAAAAAAGCATCCATGAAGGATAGGAGTTCATGACCCGAGGTAGCATCGACCAATTAATCAATCATCGGCAAGGGATAATCGTCCTTTGAGTAGGCTTTGTTTAAGTCAATGAAGTTGATGTAGATACATCATTTTTCATTCACCTTTTTCACCATGATCACGTTTGCTATCCATTCTAAATAGGTCATCTTCTTGATGAAACCCACCTTGAGCAGTTTGTCTACTTCCCTAGCTATCGTCTTTTATCATTCTGGTGTGAAGTGTTAGATATGCGTGCCCTAGAAGCCAGAATTGACCGACACTTGTAATACACTTCTAGGGGCAAAATTATAATTTTGACTATAAATAATAAAATAGATTATTTTCTATCATATATGCATATTTAGTGTTTGTGATACATTTCTTGAGTTAATGGTAATGATAATTCTTATTTTCAAGAGTTGAAAATTTAAGATAAGAATTTTCATTATTAACTCATAAAATGCTTCTGACCGTAGGATCATCATGAGGATGGTGATTGATTCGGAAGGTTAGTATACAATCGCTTCTTTATAATAGATGAGTCTTGAGTCTATGGTGTAGAGACACTAGAGCGAGAGTATAGGTACTCGTTAGAGAATGAGGGCATTGAGGGTGACCACCTCGAGTAGTCATAAGAAAGTCAACCTTCTCATCGATGACTGACTCGAAGCTGTAGTGGTGTGTCTGATTCTTTGACCTGAGGTGCATCGGTAGTTCACCTTGAGAGTGTTATAGTTTGACTACACCATGACTCGATCCTCTAGCCATTTAAAATCTTGAGGTGTATGTTGGCTATAGCATGTTTATTGTAGGAATTGAATTGCACCAAGATGAAATCTATCTACCTCGGTGGATGAGGAGCAGCCCTATGATGATCATGAGAATCAAGTCCATAAGCCCATGGCCATGGTAGAGAGTGAAATAATAGAAAGAGTTTCTATTAAAATTTTTATATCAGACTTGAATCGAATGATTAAATCATATGATAGAAATTAGGATTTGATGAGTTCACCTTAATCCTAAACTGATTGAGGCTCAAGATAGAAGAACTTAATCATACAAGTAGCTGCACCAAGAGATTCATTTTCAGTTTTGATGGATTGCCACCATATACTACTAGGTATCACTGATGGATTTTAGGAGCAATTAGAATGATTTAGATGATCGATCATTTCAGTTGTCTGAATTAGAAGAGTTCTGATCCATCGAAAGGAATTTCGATGATGTTGATGATGGAGATCATGACATATCCCTTTACCATACAGAACTGAACCTTATTGGAGCACATAAATAAGGGTTTGGATCTGGATATCATCAATTAGACTAATTTAGTTCAATTAATTTGAATTAGATTCAATTAGATTCAAGGAAATCATGCTAGCACATGATTGAACCTAACATTCTCCTTTTTCTATCATCAAAAGTTATCTCGACTGAACCAAATAAGTTTGTGCTCACTCAGATATCTTTACCTAGTCTGACTGGAGCTTGTTCAGATCAGAAAAGGATTGTCTTAATTTATAAGATAAATTTAAGACAACACCTGCCATTTTTCATCACCTGCTAATTCTTGTTCTTTGAGTTTGGTCAAATGGGTCAGATATATGTGCCTTAGAAGCCAGAATTGGCTGACACTTGTAATACACTTCTAAGAGCAAAATTATAATTATGACTATAATAAATAAATTGGATTATTTTCTATCACATATGTGTATTTAGTGTCTGTGATACATCCTTTGAGTTAATGGTAATGATAATTCATATTTTCAAAAGTTGAAAATTTAAGACATGAATAATCATTATTAACTCATAAAATGCTCCCGACCATAGGATCATCACGAGGATGGTGATTGATCCGGAAGGTTGGTGTACAATCGCTTCTCTTTAATAGATGAGTCTTAGCTATGGTGTGGAGACATCGGAGTGAGGTATAGGTACTCGTTAGAGAACGAGGCCACTGAGCGTGACCACCTCGAGTAGTCATTAGGAAGTCTACCTTCTCGTCAATGACTACTCGATGCTGCAGTAGTGTGTCTGGTTCTTTCACCTGAGGTGCATCGCAGTTCACTTGGGTGTTATGTTTGACTACACCACTACTCAGTCTCCTAGCCATCGGATCCTAGGTAATGTTGGCTATAGCATGTTCATTATAGGAACTGGATAGCATCAAGATGGAATCTATCTACCTTGGTGGTAGAGGAGCAGCCCTATGATGATCATAAGAATCAAGTTCAGAAGTCCATGCCATGCAGAGTGAAAAATAGAAAAGAGTTTCTATTTAATTTTCACATTGGACTTGAATCGAAGGATTACATCATATGATAAAGACTAGGTTTGCGAGTTCACCTTAACCTAATCTGATCGAAGCCTCAGATAGAAGACTTAATCAATAGTTAGCTGCACCAAGAGGTTTGCATTCAGCTCTGATGGGTTCACATATACTGCTAAGTGTCCACTGGTGGATTTTAGGAGCAATTAGAATGATTAGATGATCGACATTTTAGCTATTCGAATCAGAAGAGTTCTGATCCATTGAAGGAGTTCGATGATGTCGATGATAGAGATAATGACATATGCCATTACCATACAGAACTGAACCTAACTGGTTACACAAACAAAGGTTTTGAATCTGATGATCATCAATTAAACTGATCCAGTTCAATTGATCTAATGAGATTCAATTAGGTTCAGAAAATCAGCTAGCACTCGATTGAACCTAACGTTCTCTTTTACTATCATAAATAGTTGTCTGACTGACCAAAGGAGTTTGTGCTCGATCAGAGGCCTTCACTTGTTCTGACTGAACTTGTCCAAGTCAGAAAAGGTTGTCTTTAATTTTAAGACATTATCTACCATTTGGTCCACTGCATTCTCATCCTTGACTTGGTCAAAAGTTGACCTTGATGGCAAACATACCATTGACATTGACTTCTGTCCACATGTCATGCACCAATTGAAGAGCTGTGGGCCTATCCTCCTACTAGAACCTGGCAAGAGGAGGAGCACCCCCTGTGTGCCCAAGTTGGGTGCCCAGGAGTCCCTGTTAACAGGACTCCACTCCTTTTTGGATTCGATTAGATTCTCCTAGAGCCAACTTGACTGATCTTAGCATCCTCTAGGGAAATCCAGGGACTCTATTCATCAATTAGATTAGATCTGATTTACAAAGAGTTAGATTTGTTGGAGAAGAGGAGTGGATCACAGATAGTCTATAAATAAGACCCGCGCCAACTCAAAGAAAAAATTGAATCCATGCCCCAAGGCTCCTCTCCCCTTCCTCCATGCCCAAACCCACCTTCTCCCTCTCCTCTCCACGTCCAAAATATTTTGACCTTGGTTGGCAATCCAGATAGACAAAAGGTGACTGAAAGCTAGAAGCTCGCTGCTGCAAAGACAACTGCTGATCTTCAAAAGGAGTGAGATCCTCCAAATCAGATCTAGATCTAATTTTTGGAGACATGATAGAGAAGAAGAGGATCTCTAGATCCAATCTAAGTGGACACTGGTAGAGGTCAGGCACTTGCAGGCTGATCCAGAACCTTCCCTGCTCACAGGATCATCATCGGGATAGGATTACCCACTTCAAAGTAAATTAAATTTTAAATTTAATTTATCTAATTTATTTAAATTAAAATAAAAAATTAGATCTAAAATATTCTAAAATCTAATATAGATCAAAAAAAAAATTTAAAATATATCTCTTGATCTGATCAGATCTGAATGAATCTGGTCCGGGAAATCAGATTCCTTCAACTGTATCAGAGCCAAGGTTCTAAAAGTGTAGATCTATTTTTAAATTATTTTAATTAAAAATTAAGTAATTAGATGTCACATAAGATGATCAGATCAAAATCAAAAAAAATAAAATAAATGATTTGATCTAAGATTAAAAAAATATCAATGACTAGTTCTAAAATAGAATAGTTCATAGAACAATCTTGTGTATTTTTAATTAATTTGATAAAAATATTTTAAATCTATTTATTACTATTTGATTATTATAATGTTATAATAATATATAAAAAATAGCAAATAAAAATTTTTATTTAAACATCATATGAGATATGATTATGCATGTTAGACTAGTTGTAGAATAGTTCTACATTAATTGTCTAGATAGAATTTTTTTGATTAGATCAATTTAAATTAATTTTTTATTATTATAATATAATTAGATCTAAAAATAGAATGATTCATACATGAGATTATGCAAAAATATGCCATAATAGATCTAATTTGTATATGAATATATGATAAATCTAAATGTTTTGTAATTATATATCCTGATTAAGCATTCTCTGACCGTCCGTCATAAGAATGAAGAAGGGTTAAAGCCCTCTCCTTCCATCCGATGGGGCATTCTATGATTGTAGGGATCTGCATGTTCGTCTTTAATCAGAAATCCAAAACTTACTTTCTGCAACCCTAGATCCTAAATCCTAGAATTATTATGCATTTTTATTTATGAACCCTACTTAATTAAAAATAAGATTATGGAATATTAATTAGGTCTAAAATTAAGAATTTTAGATCTAAGACATATTCATAATACTGGGTTCGGGCTTGAGTAGCTCAATTAGGTCTAAGCGGTTGACCAAACCGAATTAAGAGTTGGTTAGATGGGATCAACAATGCTTAAATTAACCAGCCTAATAGGATTAAGTCTCGGTCAAGATCAGTCACGATCAAGTAAGACCTAATTAGGCTCAAAGTAGAGTCGGATTTTAGGCTAACCAAATTGATTCTGACTCAATAATTTGTGTCTAAGTAAGTTTGGCACATACGACCGACTGATTTTTAATTGGAAGCTACTCGATCTGAATGCGTTCTTGTATGAGTTAATGGCATATTCCTTCCACCAGTCTCACTTACCTGGCCATATCTGTTGACACAGTTCTGATTTAAGGTGGTCAATAATCCGAGCTAACCCATGCCACTAGGTTAGTCATAATTGTTATGACTATGACAAGTCTAGTTTAAGAGACCTGAATCAATTCTTCCTAAGAAAAGATTAAGTCTAAGGTCTTCCACCATTGTAGATGTGCGGGCCCTTCCCGAGGTTAATTATTCTCAGCTGGATACAGTGGCTCAGTTGCACCGAAAAGATGCAACCATGTCTATTAGGCATTGGATGCTATGGGCTGGAGGATGAGTTGGGCTCAATATTTTGGATATGGTGAGAGACTCAATTAGGAATCCAGTCTGTGCAAATGGTGGGTCTGACTTAACTAAGGAGTGGATCAATATTTCAGATATGGTGAGATTCATGAATTAGAGACCAAGTTTGGGTGCACTATGATTAGAGAATCATTGAACAAGAGTTGTTCACTCATTGGCTAACCCATCACCAATAACTATTAGGTGAGGTGATGAGTCAGTTGGTGAGACCGCACCACCCACTAGAAATCATTAATCGTGGAGATTTTTGCATCCTATAGAGAAAGGTAGGATCTAGAAAATAGTGGAGCTAATTTGTTAAAAAAAAAATCCCTAAATACATGGTCAAGTCATAATTACAGATACTAACTGACATCTTTGACTTCTATTAAGAAAGTCTGCGTTCCAACCCATTGGCACGTTAATCGGATACAACACAGCTGACCGACCCAATTAATAAAGAATGGCTCAGGAACTATACAAACATTTGGATTCTGAGAAGTTAAAACCCAGTTATTAGACCAGGTAACCCTCCACCTACCAGCTCGCCATCCACCTGAGGCAGAGAGCACTCTGAAAAAATGATAGACGAAGATAATAAGGCCAGATATACATTCTGGACCTCAATGTCGATAGCTCCAGCGCCCAACATGAAGATATCGAAACCTGCTTCACTAAATGTTGTTCCCGTAGGAGATGTTTGGTGAACAGATGTCGCGCAGCCAAGACAATCATAAAAATGACTTTTAAGGCTAAGATGCGTGATGGCATTCATCCAAGATCCTCGATCTAATGATGAACAAGGACATAGAAGAGCTTAAGAAGCTCGTGTGAAGCAGACTAGATCTGCAAAATGAATATATCTATAATTCTATCAACTGACTGAGTGCATATTGGGCAATTCATCATGATTACCACATGCTATAACTTCAAAAATTCTGCCGAATTAAGAATATGTGGTCATACATTGAGCGTTTGTATGAAGTCTAAAGGCTCAGTCTTACATGAATAGACTTCTTCCAAAAGAAAGTTCTTATGAAAAGAAAAAAAAAGTCTGTGAAAAAGCAAAGGGGATAGGACAAAAGAAGAAGAAGGCAGAGCCGAAAGATGAAAAGCCGCGTGCCAAAGAAATACTATTTCCAGTATTGCAACACGATGGCCACTGGAAGGCGGAAACTCCCTACTTACTGGCCACCTTGAGAACAAGAAGGAAGGTCCTTCTAGAGGTAGCTCATTATTTGAGTCTAACCTTACGATTTCTTCTGCATCTATTGGATGCTTGACTCTGTGTTCTAGTGACTCATCTGTGCACTTCTAATGCAGGATCTTGAGGATAGCAGAAGGCTGAAGATGAGCATGATCCTGTGATCAGTAATGAGGCAAGAGTTGCTGTATGTGCGGGGGAACATATCCTCTTCGTTACCATCTGGTTTAGAACTTAGTTTTGATAAGGAATAGTTATTATGTGCTGCACTAGAAAATTTGATTTGTTCATGCTTAGCACATAGAAGCTATTGGATTACCTCTTTAAGGACCATTGTAACAATCTTATGAAAGAAATAAAATTACAAATGTTCTTATTAATGGCTCTTTATTAGCTACAATGATTGTACCTAGTTTAACTATTGAGCAAAACGTGAATTGCAAAACGACCTTAGGGGATAGTCCCAAACGACAGATATCTAATGGCACCTAAGATTAGTCAATAGCAGAAGATAGACATTCAAACAAATATGGAGAAAATAGGCTATTAAGTCCATTGACTTCCGAGTCATATCCAACTTGTAATCTGTTTCCAAGGCAAAAATGACCCCAAACTTCCTTTTGCCTGAACATGGGAGGAGACCAGGCAGAATTCTCCTTGCCCTAGTACATACTGATGTGTGTCGTCCCATTTGATGGCCGGCCTAGAGAATAATTTGTCTACATCATTACCTTATCGGAGATCTAGTCTAAGGTATGGGTATGTGATCTTATAAGAACACAAGTCTGAAAGCTTGAAAAGTCAAAGATTCAAACATGAAGTAGAAAAATATAAATTGGAAAACCCATTAAGTTCTTTCAATCAGATCAAGTAGGTGAAATACCTTAACCAAAAATTCCTAGACTACTCAAGGATAATGCATATTAGTCTCATAAGGAACTCCACCAGGAATACCTTACTCAATGGATTTTAAGAATTAAAAATCGACTATTGGATATAGATACCATCCTATGAATGAGCTTCACAGACCTCCCTGATTTCTTTGGACATCATTGTTAACTTTAAATTATCTTACATAAAAGGGTGTTCCCTCTAAGACCGTTCCTACACACATCGTATGAGATATGGCATTGGAAGAAACCAAGTCCGAGTCATCTCAAATTTGGAGTTGTCTGGCTCATGTCAAAAATAACAAGCGACCAAGTTAGATAGGTCTTTTAGAGCTCCGATCATAGGACATATCATAAAAGTCCATAGGATACTATTTATATTTCAGACCAATAATTGATATATCCGACATGCCAAATCTTTCTGAAAATAGTTTATCAAAGATAGCACATGGAAAGCAGATATAGGACTGATAGAAAGTCTCACAAGTACAACAACTAAAGACCAATTGGACCAATTAGGTTGACCCAATAAGAACACACCTCCTCACCTCATAGATCGGAAAGAAGTTCCATCCCCCTGAAAAGATACTTAGTTATATTAGAAAAGTAGAGGAAAGTGTCCTCATAGGTAATGGTGCTCATGGTTACTGATCCAAAAACCTACAACGAGGCGATATTAGATATACAACTCTGAAAATGGCTAGAGGCAAGCAGTAGAAAATTGTACCGATGTAATCGAACCAAGTCTGAACCTTGTAGATCCACCAGAAGGTATAGTACCTATTGGTGTAAATGGATTTCAAGAGAAAGATTGGTGCAGATGGGAATGTGGAGACAATTCAAGGCTAGACAGTTGGCAAAAAGGTTAAGCCAACGTGAAGCATTGACTATCAGGATACTCTCCCAGTGCATTGTAAATCCATCCGCACATTGCTCCATTGCACCATTTTGATTCATAAATAATGCAAATGGACGTGAAATGCGTTCTATGAACGGATATCTTAGGAAGATATCTATATGGAACAGCCGCTAGGCTTTTCACATCCAGTGAATACTGATCACAAGTTGTGCAAGCTGCAAAGTCCATCATATGGACTAAGCAAAGCATTCTCAAGAGCTGGAACACTCATTTCAATGATGTCAAAAATGTTTGTTTCATCAAAATGAAAGAGGGACCATAATCTTCAAAATAAGTGTGGGAGCGCTGTGTCTTCCTCATATTGTACGTGGATGATTCCTCCTTGTTGTGGAATGAAATTCCCATGAGAACAACAGTCAAATTATGGTTTCAAGGAATCTCCTGAAGGACCTAGGTGAAGATCCTCTATTCTAGGGATTAAAGTCTATAGGGATAGACCGGAAAGATGCTAGGGAACTTTCACAGAAATGTGCTAGAGAAAGTACTAAAGAGGTTAGTATGAAAACTCTAAAGAAGGATTAATATCCTCCCAGACACTGGTATTCATCTTTCTAAGAAGAATGTGCCCTAGCACACCGAATGAATAGAATCATGAGCAAGATCCTATGCTTCTGAATAGGGAGCCTCATGTAATGCCAAATGCTATGTACATGACTGATAAGCCCATGCTCGTGAGGTACAAGCAGATATATCAGTCAAATCCAGTGAAGAACACTGGAACTTCTGTGAAATGTATCCTTAATACTGAGAGAAACTAAGATATGATTTGTGCCTTTAGGTTAACAGAGAAACTCCAAGTCCAGGAACATAGACTTGGATTTCCATGTCCAGTAGAGGACGAAAAGGTGACATTGGGAGCCTGTAGTGCAAATGGAATAAACTATCACTAGAATTCCAATCAAACGTGATAAACAGATTCCACCAGTAACAAAATATATCGCGCAATCAGAGGCTCAAAGAAGCAATCTGTTATAGGTCGAGAATTGCTGCAGGGAGAGAGATAAGCCACAGATGTCGTTCCTCTGTAACTGCGGACAACAAGGCACCCACAAGCCCTGCGAAGGACCCCGATCTCACCAAAAAATTCAAGCACATTGAGCAAACGATACCAACCCTCATCCCGATAACCCGAAATGTTACGTACGAGGTAAAGAGAGTTGAACTCACAGACAATGGAAGACCGCTTGACAAAGCCTTGGACCATAATAAATCGAAAGCTCACCTTAAGAAAGGGACATAAAGACTTATATGCCAATGAATTAGGACAAGTGAAGCCGAGGATTAGTAAGTGCTATAGAAGCAAATATGGCTGACACTTTAAACACTTAGGCAAAAATAATATTGACTATAATAAATAAATGGAGTTATTTCTGATCACATATGTATTAGTGTCTGTATACATCCTTTGAGTAATGGTAATGATAATCAATATTTTAAAATTGTAAATTTAAGACATGAATAATCATTATATAAACTCATAAAATGCTCCCGACCATAGATCATCACAGAGATGGTGATTGATCCGGAAGTGTGGTTACAATCGCTTCTCTTTAATAGATGAGTCTTAAGTCTATGGTGTGGAGACATCGGAGTGAGAGTATAGGTACTCGTTAGAGAAACGAGGCACTGAGCGTGACCACCTCAGTAGTCATTAGAGAAGTCTACCTTCTCATCAAATACTGACCGTGCTGCAGAGTGTGTCTGTTCTTTCACCTGAGTGCATCAACAGTTCACCTTGAGGTGTTATAGTTTGACTACACCATTACTCAGTCTCTACCATCGGAACTGAGTATGCTATAGCAGTTCATTTATAGGAACTGGATAGCATCAAGATGAATCTATCTACCTTGGTGGTAGAGGAGCAGCCCTATGATGATCATAAGAATCAAGTTCAGAAGTCCATGCCATGGCAGATGAAAAATATAGAAAGAGTTTTCTATTTAGATTTCACATTGGACTTGAATCGAAGAGATACATCATATGATAAAGACTAGTTGTTGACGAGTTCACCTTAACCAATCTGATCGAAGCTCAAGATGAAACTTAATCACAAGTAGCTCACCAAGAGGTTTGCATTCAGCTCTGATGGGTTGCCACCAATAACTGCTAAGTGCACTGGTGATTTTAGGAGCAATTAGAATGATTTAGATGATCGACATACTACTTATAATATCAGAAAGTTTCTGATCCATGAAAGAGTTTCGATTAGATGACGATGATAGAGAAATGACATATTCCCAATTACCATACAAACTGAACCTAAATGGTTACACAAACAAAGGTTTGCAAACTGTGATCCAATCAATTAACTGATCCAGTCAATTGATCTGAATGAGATTCAATTAGGTTCAAAAAATCATGCTAGCACTCGATTGAACCTAACGTTCTTCTTTTACTATCATAAATAGTTGTCCTGACGAGCCAAAGGAGTTTGTGCTCGATCAGAGGCCTTCACTTTTCTGACTGAAGCTTGTCCAATCAAAAAGGTTGTCTTATTTTGTAAGACATTATCTACCATTTTTGGTCACCTGTCCATTTTCATCCTTTGACTTGTCAAAAGTTACCTTTGACTGGTCAAACATGACCATTGACACTTTGACTTCTGTCCACATGTCATGCACCTATTGAGAGCTGGTGGGGGCCTATCCTCCTACTAGAACCTGGCAAGGAGGAGGGCACGCCACCCTTGGGTGCCCAAGTTGGAGGTGCCCAGGGTCCCTGTTGGACAGGGACTCCATCTCCTTTTTGATTTCGATTAGAGTTCTCCTAAGAAACCAACTTGACTATCTTAGCACCCCTAAGGAGAACCAGGGACTCTATCC
>QRFJ01002697.1:79366-154485 GCA_006176705.1 Cocos nucifera
CACCAAGAGGTTCGCATTCAGCTCTGATGGGTTGCCACCATATACTGCTAGGTGTCACTGGTGGATTTTGGGAGCAATTAGAATGATTTAGATGATCGATCATTCTAGCTGTTCGAATCAGAAGAGTTCTGATCCATCGAAAGGAGTTTCGATGATGTCGATGATAGAGATCATGACATATCCCATTACCATACAGAACTGAACCTAACTGGGTCACACAAACAAGGGTTTGAATCTGGTGATCATCAATTGAACTGATCTAGTTCAATTGATCTGAATGAGATTCAATTAGGTTCAAGGAAAGCGTGCTAGCACTCGATTGAACCTAACGTTCTTCTTTTACTATCATAAATAAGTTGTCCTGACTGAGCCAAAGGAGTTTGTGCTCAATCAGAGGCCTTCATATGGTCTGACTGGAGGTTGTCCAAGTCAGAATAGGTTGTCTTATTTGTAAGACATTACCTGCCATTTTTGGTCACCTGCCATTTCTTGTTCTTTGACTTTGGTCAAAAGTCTACCTTTGACTGGTCAAACGTTGACCATTGACCCTTTGACTTTTGACCACATGTCATGCACCTATTGGAGAGCTGGTGGGGGCCTGTCCCCCTGCCAGAACCTGGCAAGGAGAAGGGCGCACGCCAAGGGTGGCGTGAGCCCAAGTAGGAGGCGCCTAGGAGTCCTTGTTGGACAAGGACTCCATCCTCCCTTTTGGATTCCAATTAGAGTTCTTCTAAGAATCCAGTTTGACTGGTCTTAGGCGCCCTCTAAGGAGGAATCCAGGGGTCTCTATTCCAACCAATCAGATTTAGATCTGATTTCACAAAGGGTTGTGATTGGTTGGGAGGAAGAGGAGTTGGATCACAAGAGGTCTATAAATAAGACCCTGCGCCCAACTCCTAATTCAAAGTGAATGCAATTCAATTGAGAATTTCCCCACGCCCCAAGGCTGCCTCTCCCCTCCTTCTCCATGCCATAACCACTCTTCTCCCCTTGCTCTCCACGTCCAAAAGGAGTTTTGGACTTTAGGTTGGTGCGATTCAGATCAAGGAAAGGCGATCAAAAGCAAGAAGGCTGCGCTGCTGCAAAAGGACGACTGCAGATCTTCAAAAGAGTTTTGAAGATCCTCCAGATCAGATCCAGATCTGATTTTTGGAGGTGTGATAGAGAAGAAGAGGATCTCCAGATCCAACCCGAGTGGATACCGGTAGAGGCCAGGCGCTTGCGTGGCTAGATCCAGAACCTTCCGCTGCAATCAGGATCATCTAACAGGGTAATAGGATTACCCAAATCAGGTAAATTAAATTTGATTTAATTTATCCTTATTTTATTTTATTTATTAAAATAATAAGAATCAGATCTGAAACATCCCAGATCTGATATAGATCAAAGAAAAAATTTTTGAAAATATATCTCTTGATCTGATCAGATCTGAACGAACCTGGACCGAGAAATCAGGATTTTCCTTCGGGGGGCGCACACCTAGGATGTCGTGCGCCCATGGATAGAGATGCCTGGATTCCCATATGGATGGGACTCTAGGTTGCTTCTTGGATTCAAACTAGGTGACCCTCATCCTATAGAATTTGAACCAGTCTTAGGCTTCACCATCTAAGGATGAATCTATGGGTCTCTCATCTAATTAGATCAAGATG
Organism: Cocos nucifera; assembly: GCA_006176705.1. Lineage (NCBI taxonomy): Eukaryota > Viridiplantae > Streptophyta > Magnoliopsida > Arecales > Arecaceae > Cocos > Cocos nucifera. The sequence goes on from QRFJ01002697.1 coordinate 81,019, forward strand.
ATGTCATCCCACCAATCAGAATTTAGATCTGACTGTAAATGAAGCAACGTGATTGGCCGAGGGTGATGTGGCACAGCATGGTGTAGCAAGGATCTATATAAAGACCTATCTGCGCCCACTTTTCAAGAGAAGCTCCTCTCCTAAGCCATGCCCCAAGGGCCATGCCCCTCTCCCTTTTATGCCATGCCACATTTTTTAGGCCATCTCTCTCCTTTTTCCATGCCCAAGGATAGTTGGGCCTTCAGATTAGTACGATTCAGGCAAGAAAAGGCTGAACGAAGAAAGGAAGAAGGCATGCACTACTGCAGAGACGACTAGTTGATCTTCAAAAGGAGTTTTTGAAGATCCTCCAAATTAGATCTAGATCTAATTTTTGGAAGATGAGATAAAAAGAAAAGGAGAAGATTTCTAGATCCAGCCTGAAGTGGATACAGGTAGAGGCCAGGTGCTTGCGTGGCTAGATCCAGAACCTCAAGCTATCAGCAAATCATCAACGAGTAATCGAATTACCCATATCAAGATAAAACTAATTTAGATTTAATTTAATTTAATTTTTTTATTTATCAGATCATTAAATCAAATCTAAAATATGTCATATTTGATTAGGATCTAATAAAAAATTTTTGAAATATGTCTTTCGATCCAATCAGATCTGAACGAACCTGACCCCAGAAAATCAGGATTTTTCTTCATGAAGCTCCTCTTCTTTTGCTTGATAGGATGATAATTTGAGCTCACACTTAGTTGGTGCATGATCACCTAGGGATCAATTCCAAACATGTCCACTATCGACTAGGCTAAGATGCTGGCATTCTCCTACAAAAAGGAGGTTAGCTGGTCTTTTAATACCTGATCCATATTGGATTTGATCTAGATCATGTGCTCCTGGTTCCCATCCTCTAGGAGAACTGAGAGGAGATCTTCAACTAGTTCTCTATGGTCCTCGGCCATCTCGTCATGAGTATCAAGTCCTTCAATTGAGTATAACTCGACAGGTCTAGCTCCTTGAAGAGTGATATTGTAATACTGATGCATTAAGTCTAGACCTTCATGAACTTCTTCAACTCCTTTTGCTGTTAGAAACTTGATCATCAGATGATATGTAGAGATGACAACTTGGAGTGCATTTAGGCTTGGTCAACCAAGAATGCTATTATAATCCAAGGGTGCTCGGACAACTAGGAAATCAATTGGTGTTGTGGATTGGACAAAAAATCGGCCAGCTTTTATGGGTAGTGTGATTATTCCTTCCATAGGGATGGTGTCTCTAGTAAATTTGACAAGTGGTGAATCCATTCTGGCCAATCGATCAGAAGATATTTTCATCTTTGACAAGGAATCATAAAATAAAATATCAGTAGAGCTTCTATTATCAATTAAGATATGGCGTACATCATAGTTTGCTATGTTTAAAGTTACAACTACCGCATCATTGTGCGGGAATTGGATTCTTAAGTATCCTCTTTGGTGAAGATTATTAATTCTCTAGTTCTTCATGATGGAAAACATGTAGGATTTCTAGTTCTACTGTCAAAATTTTTTCAAAAATTAATTGCAATGAAAGTAAAAATTAATCTAATTTATTTACAATGAGCTATAGATTTGATCTACAAATCCTACATTACTAGGATCTAATATGAAATATATGCATGCAATTAAATCTAAAAATAAAAGGCTATTGATGAATACATTAATTATAACATAAAAAATATTAAAATTCATGCTATTTTATTTTTTATTTATATTTGATACTTTTTATGATCTTTGTAGAAATAATTAATTTTAAAGTCTTAATCGTAAATCAACTAGAAATGGCCCTCTAACATATGCAGATGAAGCTCGAGTCTAAATTCAAGCTTGTCAGGAGCATGACATGCAAAGATACACAAGATACAAAATAAGGATCCAAACAAAAAAAAAAAAAGAAAATTAAGAAAAGAATAATTGATGTCAATGGCTGTTGGTTTTGTCTAGTGCATTTAATGTGAAATGGGGAAGCTATGGGACTTTATGGAGGGTGATGCCATGTGGAATAGGAAGAGCCATGGGAGAAGCTATGCACATTGGAGAAAAGAAACTTGCGGGCGCAACACAAAGAGCCTGGCACGCGAATGCAGAAAGAAGAAAAAAATATATATTTTTAAAAATTATTTTAGAGCCTCAACTTCTTACCTTATCTTCCATCCTTTTCATCCTATCCATCTAAACTTCTTTATCATTCCATCTCAACCATCCATTCTCTTAGAATGCATTCTTTCATTTGTCCAATATCTAAAAAATACAAAATCCTCTTTTCTCCTAACACCTATAAATAAAGTCCAGTGCCACTACCTTGAGATATATATCTCTACACCATAACTCTTGTAGGAGCCCGTGTGATAGATGGGAATACCTATTCATAAAATTTTTATTCATTTTTTTTCACTTTCTTCCATCCTTCCAACATACGAGAAAAAGAGTTAGCTAGAGAAAGGTGTGCTAGAGGAGAGTTTGTATTTTTTTCTTGTTTCAACTCCAAACTCTGTTAATGGCTTAAGAGCTAGTTCTTATTTTGTATCAATCTATTTTTTTTAGCAATAAAATTTTAATTTTTAATTATCACTTATGCAATTTAATTTTTATAATTTTTAATTTAAATACTAGGATAGTTTATTTTTATAATTATTTAATTTTTATATTTTAAATTTTAGTAAGTAGTATAGAATTTAATTTTAATTGATTTTAAAAACTTTGATTTAAATCATATATAGCTAAACAATCCTCTAGGATTTGCAATGAAGCTAAACCATGATTAGAAGCCCTCTTTTAGGATTTCTCCTTGGCTTGTAATTTTTTTTGAGATCTTCTTTCTTCAAGCTTCTTGCCAAGAGACTTGATGGACTATCATTAAATTTCAATCCCTTTATAGTTCATGCTTAATTTGGTGCAAGAAGGATAATAAGAAGAAGGCCTATAATTTTGTTAATTCCTTTTCTCTTCCTTCTTGTGGCAAATTTTGATGGATTATTATTGGGTTAGAGCCCCTTCATAGTCCATACTTAGCTAACACAAGAAAAGCAGTTGAAAAGAGAGTTTCTTAATTAAGGTGAATGCTTGTCCATGCATTACATCTTAATCGAGAGACATCATAAGAGAAATCTTAAAAAAGCTTTCTAAATCATTGGTCTAGTGGATTCAAAAGCCCTAGATCTTTAGATTATTATTTTCTAAAATTAATTTACTATTTAGCAGTTAGTAATAAACAATCTTCAAAACTCTTTGTTAAAGCTCGTCTGAGCAAAGGTTTTGAATGTAATTTAGACATAATTTCTCATGGGATCAATCCGTACTCGCTGGATGTGCTATCCTGCATACTGTGCACTTACGGTTAATTTTAAGACACACTAGCTATGAGCAGTAAAATAATTTTTACTATGCTACGTGTTCAAAATACGTTATCTTGCATGGATAAATGATCTCCGCAATCGAGTCACCATCGATCTGATCACCAAAAAGATCTAATCATCATGATGCAACCACACATGCGTCTAGCCTCCATGGATGGTCTACATAAGGTTTTGATCCCGATTGGCTCCTCCTGAGTGCTAGCTCGATGATGAATGCTTCTAACAGCTAGATCTGATCAAACAATTTTGATCTCCCTTAACCAAAATTTTGGATGCTCTAGATTAGCAAGAAGGGCAGAATAGAGGATGAGAAAGTACTCCAAAAAATCTTGTGAAGATCTGACGCTCAGATCTTATGAGATCAAATCAGAAACCCCAAATCAAGAACTAGGGCAGCATAGCACTCAAAATCTTGCACCAACTTTTCTCTCTTAATTTTTTTCTTATTTTTCTCATGCTTGGAAGGGCTCATGCACTAGATGGGAAGTGTCTTAGAAGTTGTGCACATACAAAAAGAAAAAAAATTCATGGAATTTTATATATTGCACATAAGAGAGATGGCATGAGGAATATAGATAGGATCATGAGGTTGCTTATTTGATTTGAACTCCCATTGAATTCAAATTTGAAACCAAAGAGTTCTTATCTATTTGGGATGTGAGAAGGATGGGAGTGAGGCCTCTCTTGCATGGGAAAACTTATGAGAAACATCTTTTCTCGTAGAGAGAAGAATGATGTAAAGATAAGAGTGGCGCAAGGAAAGACTAGCTCAAACTAGTCTCATAATATCGCATCCAATTAGACCAATCCAATCCAAATTGGTTAGGCCCGATTAGACCAAATTAAATCCAACTCATTTAGGCTTAATTAGGCTCAGTTAAATCTAAATCAAATCAAGAATTAATTATGCCCAATCACTGATTAAATCAGGGATCATACCTCCTCGGCAATTAGGTCATCTCATAATCTAATCAGATCAAACCCAAATGAATCTAACTCAATTGGACTTGATCCAAAAATAATTACTCAATCAAATTGAGTTAATTAGTGATCAAATCACTAATTAAATCTCTCATAAATATAGAGTCAAAATTCAATGGATGTCCGAACAATAGAGTCCTATTAAAATAAAACTCTTGATCGAAGAATCCCAAACCAATGGAACTATTGATCCTAGTATCCGAAACAAGTGGAAATTTTGATCACAGAGTCCAGACTCTCGATCATAGAGTTCTAGACAAGTAGGACTCAGAGTCTTAGAAAAGTAGGACTCTTGATCGAGGAGTCCCAGTTCGAGGGACTCTTGACCATAAAGTTCCAGCCTAGTGGGACTCTTGACCAATCCAATCCCTCTAGTGTATGTGACCCCACAAGTTTGAACCTAAGCTGGTAGCATAGGAACCACTTCGTATACTAATCGATGGGACCACCTAGCAATGATACCCGATGTTTGAATAGGTTGAATAGTTGCAATTGCAACATTCAGAACCTATGTGAATACGGTTATTGCATAATTCATCCCTTTAACACCTATGTATTAGGATGATTCAAAGTTAAACTATCAACCCTAAAAAGTATATCCAGATCGTGTTGTAAAGCATTTAGTCCTATGATCCCTCACTAGGTCTATCCTGACTAAGGATTTGCTAAATTAAAATATAATTGAACATAGCTTCTGAACCAGAGTAATTAATCCTATCTTGACTCACACACCGACTCCTCAAGTACTTGATGGTACCCAAAATCCTTTCATCACTGAATTAAAAATTCAGGTAGTTCAGCACCAAAACATAGTGAGTTGCTTGAAAATCATCTTGATAATCTCAGGTCGGAGGGACACTTATACCCATATTCCATCGGAGTAAATTTTGATAGTAGAAAATCTCTGGAGTTGGTCACGTTTGATATAGATGTACCCTACATCATACATACATACCATACTAGTGTCTGCACACTCTTTGGTTAAGAGGACAACCAATCCATATGGCACACAATGACCTACACTCGATAAATATTCTCGTTCTTAGCAACAACATATCATTTGATCGCGTACAGGTTTAAGAACTAAATGACAAATCCTTCTTTGTTGATTCTAAATAATCCTAAGAACTTCACCACAACATAGGAGTTCATTAGAAGATAGAAAAATTTATGATGCAAAATGCTAAAATAAATTTTATCTATTAATAATTCATATATAATTATAATAGATAGCTCAATCATTAATAGACTGATGATTGGCTTTAGGACACTATTCCCAACAACCTTTCACTTAGTCTAAAGCCAATCGGTGCAGTATCTAATACCCATTTTTGACTTAAAATCGTCGAACTCCTTCACTGCAATGGCTTTAGTGAATGGATCGACTAGGTTCTCCTTTCTGTTAATCTTCTGAAGGTCAAAGTCACCTCGATCCATGATCTTCCAAACAAGATGGTAGTGGTGCAGAATATGCTTTGTCCGCTGGTGTGCCTTCGAGTTCTTTACCTGAGCAATGGCTCCAGAACTATCGTAGTAGAGCAAAATTAGACCATCAAGAGAGGATGCTACTTCGAGCTCGGTGTTGAACTTTTTTAGCCACACTGCTTCTTCAATAGCATTTGATGTAGCGACATACTTCGCCTCACAAACTAAGTCAGCCATGATTTGCTTCTTGGAACTTTTTCAGCAGACAACTCCATCATTAAGGATAAATACATACCTCGACTCGCCTTTGCTGCCATCATGATCAGATTAGAAAGAGGAGTTTGTAAACTCCATAAGTCTCAAGTTCGATTCATCATAAATAAGCCATTGATCTTTGGTATTTCTTAAATACTTCAGGACGGCTTTAACAATCTTTCAGTGATTCTCTCCTAGATCGGATTGGTATCTACTCATTACCCCTAGTGAGTATGCTATATTTGCTCTCGTACATGTCATGGCATACATAATAGAATCCATTATTAAAGTATATAAAATTCTACTCATATGCTCTCTCTCTTGAGGTGTTGTTGGATAATTTCAGTAGATAGCCCTTCTTGAAATTCTCCATGCTGAACCTCTTCAACATAGTATCAATGTATGTAGACTGGGATAACCTAAGCAATCTTTTAGATCTATCTCTATAGATCTTCATTCCTAAGATGTAGAAAGCTTCAACCAGATCCTTCATGAAGAACTATGATGATAACCAGATCTTTATTTCTTATAATACTGGAACATCATTTCTGATTAAGAGAATATCATCCACTTATAATACTAGGAATACTACTGCTGGACCATTAATCCATTTGTATATATAGGGCTCTTCTCCATTCTTAATGAAGCCATACGTCTTGATCGACCTATCAAAATGTATGTTCCAACTCTAAGATGCCTGCTTCAGTCAATAAATGGATCTTGCACACCTTAGACTCATCTATGGATGTGAACTCTTTAAGTTGTATCATATACATCTCTTTATCCAGCTTTCTATTTAGGAAAGCCATCTTCACATTTATCTACTATATTTTATAGTCCAGATGGGCAGCTATCGCAAGCATAATCCGAATAGGCTTGAGTATTGCCACAAGAAAAAAAGTCTCATCATAGTCTATACCATAATGTTGATGATACCCCTTGACAACCAGATGGGCTTTATAGGTCTCCACCTTTCCATCTACATTTCATTTTCTTTTAAAGACCTACTTATATCCTATGGATTTTATCTCTTTAGATGGGTCAATCAATATCCATACATCATTGACCTTCATGGACTTTATTTTGGATTTCATGACCTCAAGCCATTTTTTAGAGTCGAATCTCTATATTGCATCCATGTAAGTGATCGGATCCTCACTGTTCTCATCGAGTTCAACAAGATCACCATCCTGGATCAAGAAATCATAGTATCTATCCGACTAATGTGGTACTTGACCAGATCGCCTTAAGAATGTAGATTCATCAGGCTTTGGATTTGGTCTAATCAAATTTGGTTCAAGTTCAGCTATATGTATCAATTTTTTCATCTACCGAATTTTCTCAAATTCGACCTTAGAGACATTAATTTTTTTACCAAGAAACTTCTTTTTCAAAAAGATAGCCTTAAGACTGATAAATATTTTCTATTCATCAGCAAGGTAGAAGTAATATCCTTTGATTTTTTTTGGATATCTTATAAAACTATACTTATTAGACCTAGGTCTAAGCTTGTCCATTACTAAACATTTAATATTAGTTGGACACTCTCAAACCCTAATGTGCAAGAGTATTGGCTTACATCCTGTCCATATCTCATATGGCATTTTGAAAATAGACTTACTCAAAATTCTATTCAGAATGTAATGAGCTGACTTGAGTGCATATCCCTATAAAAAAATTGATAAACTAGCAAATTCCATCATGGATCGAACCATATCCAATAGGATCCAATTCCTCCTTTCAGACACACCATTATGCTATGGTGTAGCAGGAGGGGTCTATTAGGAGAGAATCCTATTCTCTCCGATTCTCTCCTAGATATGTCAAAAATTTGCTAAAAAGATACTCATCCCCTCGATCAAATCAAAAACTTTTAATACTCTTTTTAGTTTATTTTTCTACCTCATTATAGAATAGTTTGAGTATTTCATGTTAGATATATGTGCCCTAAAAGCCAGAATTGGCTAACACTTGTAATACACATCTAAAGGCAAAGTTATAATTTTGACTATAAATAATAAAATGAATTATTTTCTATCATAGTGTGTATTTGAAAGTGTCTGTGATACATCCCTTGAGTTAATGGTAATGATAGTGAAGGAAAAATCCTATTTTTCGGATTAGGTTCGCTCAGATCTAATTTGACCAAGAGGAATATTTCAATTTTTTTTTTAGATCTAAATCAAATCTAATACTTTTCATATCTGATTCGATGGATCTAATAAAATAAAATAAAATAATTAAATTAGATTTACTTTATACCTTATTCTTGGTTAATCTTATTATCCTGTGATGATCCTGCTAATTACCTGAAGTTCTAGAAGCAACCACACAATCGCCTGGCCTCTACCGGTATCTACTCAGGCAGGATCTAGAGATCTTCTCCTTCTTAATCTTTTTTCTAAAGATCAGATCTAGATCTGATCTTAAAGATCTTCAAAATAATTTTGAAGATTCAATATCGTCTCTTGCAGCAGTGCTGCCTTCTTCCTTTCTTGCCGCCTTTCTCTTACCTAAATCGTACCAAACTTGAGCCCAAGGCCTCTTGGGTGTGGAGAGGAGAGAGAGGATTAGAGGTAGGCATGGAGGAGAGGGGAGAGAGCTATCTAGCATGGGCAAGGGGAGAACTATCTCAAACTTAGGCACAGATAGGATTTATTTAGACCCTACTGCACCATGCAGTGCCACATCATCCCGGCCAATCACATCACTTGGTGCAATTAGATCTAAATCTGATTGATGGGATGACATCACCTAATCTAATCAGATGAGAGCCCCTCTCAAACATTCTTAGGTGGCACCAAGACTGATCAAAGTAGAGTCTTTGGCGCCACCTTATTTGATATCATGAAGCAACCTGGAGTTCCATCTATATGGGACTCCAGGCATCATTATCCTTAGGTGCATGCCTCCCTAGGCATGCACCCCCTTCTTTTCTCTTTCTAGTAGGGGGACAAATCCTCATCTACTCTCCTATGGGTGCATGACACATGGACAGATGTCTAAGTGTCAAAGGTCAACATCTGACCAAAGTCAAAAGACAAAAATTAGCTGGTGACGAAAAATGGCAGGTGTTGTCTCAAATTTATCTCATAAATTAAGACAATCCTTTTCTGACTAGGACAAGCTCCAGTCAGACCATAAAGGTACCTGAGTTGAGCACAAACTCATTTGGCTCAGTCGAGGACAACTTTTTATGATAGTTGAAAGAAGAACGTTAGGTTCAATCGATGTGCTAGCACGCTTTCCTTGAACCTAATTGAATCTCATTCAAATCAATTGAACTGGATTAGTTCAATTGATGATCACCAGATTCAAACCCTTGTTTGTGTGACCCAGTTAGGTTCAGTTCTGTATGGTAATGGGATATGTCATGATCTCTATCATCGACATCATCGAAAATCCTTTCGATGGATCAGAACTCTTCTGATTCAAACAACTAGAATGATCGATCATCTAAATCATTCTAATTGCTCCCAAAATCCACCAGTGACACCTAGCAGTATATGGTGGCAACCCATCAGAGCTGAAAATGCGAACCTCTTCAGGTGCAGCTACCTGTGTGATTAAGTTCTTCTATCTTGAGCCCCGATCAGATTAGGGTTAAGGTGAACTCGTCAAACCCTAGTTTCTATCATATGATGTAATCATTCGATTCAAGTCCAATGTGAAAACCTTAATATAGAAACTCTTTCTATTATTTCACTCTGCCATGGCCATGGACTTATGGACTTGATTCTCATGATCATCATAGGGCTGCTCCTCATCCACCGAGGTAGATAGATTCCATTCTTGGTGCAATCCAATTCCTACAATGAACATGCTATAGCCAACATACACCTCAGGGTTTCGATATGGCTAGGAGACCGAGTCAATGGTGTAGTCAAACTATAACACCCTCAAGGTGAACTGTCCGATGCACCTCAGGTCAAAGAACCAGACACACTACTGCAGCTTCGAGTCTCAGTCATTGACGAGAAGGTAGACTTCCTAATGACTACTCGAGGTGGTCACGCTCAGTGCCCTCATTCTCTAACGAGTATCCTGTACTCTCACTCCGGTGTCTCTACACCATAGACTCAAGACTCATCTACTATAAGAGAAGCGATTTATACACCAACCTTCCGGATCAATCACCATCCTCATGATGATCCTATGGTCGGGAGCATTTTATGAGTTAATAATGAAAATTCATGTCTTAAATTTTCAACTCTTGAAAATATGAATTATCATTACCATTAACTCAAAGGATGTATCACAGACACTAAATACACATTATGATATAGAAAATAATCCCATTTTATTATTTATAGTCAAAATTATAATTTTGCCCCTAGAAGTGTATTACAAGTGTCAGCCAATTCTGGCTTCTAGGGCACACATATCTAACAAACTCCCACTTGACCTAAAGCCAATTGGCTACAAGTCTAAGTCCCATCTTCTCAAGGTGGGCTTCGATCTTCTGCTGGCCCAACGGCTTTGTAAGTGGGTCTGCCACATTATCTGCGGAGTTGACTCTCTTGACCTCGATGTAACCTTTCTCGAGGTAATCGCGGATGAGGTGGTATCGCCGCTCGATGTGCTTGGATTTCTGGTGAGACCTTGGCTCCTTAGCAAGGGCTATGGTGCCATTGTTGTCGCAGTATAGAGGAATGGCATCTGATGGCATTACTCCAATCTTCTATGGCAAACTTCTTGTACCAGAATGCCTCCTTTGCAGCTTCTGATGCAGCAATATATTCTGCTTCCATGGTGGAATCTGCTATCACTGTCTGCTTGAAACTCTTTCCAACTGACAGCTCCACCATTGCACACAAACAGACTTCCAGATGTCGACTTTCGATCATCTATATCAGGACATAAAGTCCGAGTCTGTATACCCCTGGACTTGGAGTTCTCCATTACCAAAGACCAACAATCATATCCTTAGTTCTTCTCAAGTACTTAAGGATACATTTCACAGAAGTCCAGTGTTCTTCACCTGGATTTGACTGATATCTGCTTGTGACACTCACAGCATGGGCTATATCAGGTCGTGTACATAACATGGCATACATGAGGCTCCCTATTGCAGAAGCATAAGGGATCTTGCTCATGCATTCTATTTCCTCAGGTGTGCTAGGGCACATCTTCTTGGAAAGATGAATACCATGTCTGAAGGGTATTAATCCCCTCTTAGAGTTTTTCCATACTAAACCTCTTTAGTACTTCCTCTATGTACATCTTCTGTGAAAGTCCTAGCATCCTATTCGGTCTATCTCTATAGACCTTAATTCCTAGAATAAAGGATGCTTCTCCTAGGTCTTTCATGGAGAATTCTTTTAGATAACCACATTTTAACTGATGGTCAACATGGGAATATCATTCCCAATAAGGAGGATGTCATCCACGTACAATACGAGGAAGACAACAGCGCTCCCACTGACCTTTTTGAAAACACATGGTTCCTCCTTCATTTTTGATGAAACCAAACTAATTTGATCACATCATTAAAATGAGTGTTCCAGCTCCGAGATGCTTGCTTAAGTCCATATATGGACCTTTGCAGCTTGCAAACCTTTTGATCAGTATCACTGGATGTGAAACCTAGCGGCTGTTCCATATAGATATCTTCCTCAAGATATCCATTTAGGAATGCCGTTTTCACGTCCATTTGCCATATTTCATAATCGAAATAGGCTGCAACAGCAAGCAATGTGCGGATGGATTTTAGCATAGCTACTGGGGAAAAGGTATCCTGATAGTCAATGCCTTCATGTTGACTATAACCTTTTGCCACTAGTCTAGCCTTGAATGTCTCCACATTCCCATCTGCACCAATCTTTCTCTTGAAGATCCATTTACACCCAATAGGTACTATACCTTCTGGTGGATCTACCAAGGTCCAGACTTGGTTTGAGTGCATCGAGTCAATTTCTGACTGCATTGCCTCTAGCCATTTCTCGGAGTCGATATCTGATATCGCCTCATTGTAGGTTTTGCGATCATCACCATGAGCACCATTACCTATGAGGAACATTTTCCTCTACATCCTCTGAAATAATACCTAAGTATCTCTTCAGGGGGATGGAAAACTCTTTCCGATCTACGAGGTGGAGGAGGTAGTGTTCTATTGGCTCAACCTGATTTGGTTCCATTTGGTCCTTAGCTCGTTGCTGCTTGTGAGACTTTCTCATCGAAGCTTGATCTGCTTTCCAATGCCGCTATCTTGAATAAACTATTTTTCAAGAAAGATGGCATGTCGACTCACAATCACATTGTGGTCTTCTGGAATGTAGAAATAGTATCCTAATGACTCTTTAGGATATCCTATGAATCGAGCTCTGAAGGACCTAAACTCTAACTTGTCCGCTTGTTGTCTTTTGACATGAGCCGGACAACCCCAAATTCTGAGATGACTCAGACTTGGTTTCTTACCATGCCATATCTCATACGGTGTGGTAGGAACGGTTTTAGAAGGGAACCCTATTCAGTAAATAAATTGAAGTTAACAATGAGTGTCCCCAAAGAAAATCAGGAAGGTCTGTGAAGCTCATCATGGATCGGAACCATATCTAATAGGGTCCGATTTCTTCCATTCTGAAACCCCGTTGAGTTGAGGTGTTCCTGGTGGAGTCCATTGAGAGACTATGCCATTTTCCTTGAGATAGTCTAGAAATTTTCCGGCTAAGGTATTCACCTCCTCGATCTGATCGAAGAACCTTAATGGATTTTCCAGTTTGTTTTTCTACTTCATGTCTGAATTCTTTGAACTTTTCAAAAGCTTCAGACTTATGTCTCATAAGATACACATACCCATACCTAGATAAATCATCGGTAAAGGTTAATGAAGTAGACAAAATTGCCTCTAGCCGGCACATCAAATGGGCCGCACACATCAGTATGTACTAGGGCAAGAAGATCTGTGGCCCTTTCCCCATGTCCTAACAAAAGGGAGTTTAGTCATTTTGCCATTGAAGACAAGATTCACAAGTTGGATATGACTCGAAAAGTCAATGGACTCAATAGCCCATTTTTCTCCAATTTGTTAATCCTATCTTCTGCTATATGACCTAATCTTAGGTGCCATAGATACCTATCATTTGGACTATCCCTAGGTCATTTTGATTTTATGGCATTCATATTTTGCTCGATAATTAAAAATAGATACATCAATATGTAACTGATAAAGATCATTAATAAGGAAACCACTTGCAATTTTATTTCTTTCATAAAGAATGTTACAATGGTCCTTAAGAAAACTAATTACATAGCCTTCTAATGCTAAGGCAAGAAATAGAAATCAAATTTCTGCTTGCTGCAGGCACATAATAACAGTCTTTTAATAACTAAGTCTAAACCAGATGGTAGTCGAAGAGGGTATGTTCCCATGGCCACGGCAGCAACTCTTGCTCCATTTTCGACGTGTAGGATCATCTCACCATCCCTCAGCCTCCTGCTATCCTCAAGACCCTGCATAGAAGTGCACAAGTGAGCACTAGAACCAGAGTCAAGCACCCAACTGGATGCAGAAGAAATCGTAAGGTTAGACTCAATAACGAGCATACCTCCAGAAGGACCTGCCTCCTTCTTCTTTAGGGTGGCCAAGGTAAGTAGGGCAGTTCCGCTTCCAGTGGCCATCATTGTTGCAATGGAAATACTTTTCTTTGTCAGCGGCCTTCTTCTTTAGCTCTGCCTTTTTCTTCTTTCCTCCTTCCACCTTTTGCTTTTTCACAGACTTCTTCTTCTTTTCCAAAAGACTTTCTCTTTGGAAGAAGTCCGTTTCCATAGCAAGCACTGAGCCTTTAGAACCTTTCATAGAAAGCTCAGCGGTAACCAGCATATTCATAAGTTCGGCCAAGGAAATTTTGAAGTTTATGCATATGGTAGTTCATGATGAACTTGCCCATATGCATCAGTCAAGGATTGCAGAATTATATCATTCTGCAGATCCAAGTCCAAACTTCACTCCGAGCTTCTCAAGCTCTTCCATGTTCCTTGATCATCATCAGACAATGATCTTGGACTGACTGCCCATCACGCATCTTAGCCTTGAACAAGTCATTTAGTGACTTGATACTTTGGCTGCGCGACTCTGTTCACCAAACATCTCCTATAGGTGAGCCAACATTTGGCGAGCAGTCCTTGATATCTTCATGTTGGCGCTGAAGCTCATCAGACATCGAGCCCAACATGTAGTATCTGGCCTTATTATCTTCGTCTAATCCACTTTTTCCAGAGATGCTCTCTATTCAGTGGATGGACGAGCTGGTAAGGTGGGAGGGTCCTGGTCCAATAACATGAGTTAACTTCTCAGAATCCAAAATAATTTTGAAGTTCCATGAGCCAATCCTTGTAATTTGGTTCCAGTCAGTCTATGGGTGTCCAGGATACGTGCTAGTGGGTTGGATGCAGATATTTTTCTATAGAGAGTCAAAGTTTCTAGTTAGATACTGTAATTAAGACTTAACCAATTTATTTAGAGATTTTATTTTTAAATAAATTAGCTCCCACTATTTTTTTCGATCCCTACACTCCCTCTGTAGAGATGCAAAAATCTCCATGATTACTGATTTCTAGTGGGTGGTGCGGTCCCACCAACTGACTCATCACCTCACCTAACAGTTATTGGTGATGGGTTAGCCAATGAGTGAACAACTCTTGTTCAATGATTCTCTAATCATGGTGCACCCAAACTTGGTCTCTAATTCATGAATCTCACCGTGTCCGGAATATTGATCCACTCCTTAGTTAAGTCAGACCCACCATTTGCATAGATTGGATTCCTAATTGAGTCTCTCACCGTATCTAAAATATTGAGCCCAATCCATCCTCCAGCCCCATAGCATCCAATGCCTAATAGACATGGTTGCATCTTCTCGGTGCAACTGAAGCCACTGTAACCAGTCCGAGAACAATCAACCCCGGAAGGGCCCGCACATCTACAATGGTGGAAGACCTTAGACTTAATCTTTTCTTAGGGAGATTTGATTTAGGTCTCATTAAACTAGACTTGACATTAGTCATAACCATTATGACTAACCTAGTGGCATGGGTTAGCTCGAAATTATTGACCACCTCAGATCAGAACTGAGTCAACAAATATGGCCAGGTAAGTGAGACCGGTGGAAGAGATATGCCATTAACTCGACAAGAATGCATTCGGGTCGAGTAGCTTCCAATTAAAAATCAGTCGATCGTATCTGCCAAACTTACCTTAGACACCAAATTGTTGAGCCAGAACCAATCAGGTTAGCCTACAATCCAGACTCTAACCACTGAGCCTAATTAGGTCTTAGCTTGATCGATCACTCACGTGACTCAATCTTGACCCAGACTTAATCCTATTAGGCTGGTCAATTTAAGCATTGTTGATCCCATCTAACCAACTCTTGATTCGGTTTGATCAACCGCTAGACCTAATTGAGCTACCCAAGCCCGAACCCAATTTTATGAACATATGTCTAGTCTGAACCCAATTTTATAAATATGATTAGATCTAAAAATTCTTAATTTTAGACCTAATATATTTCATAATCTTAATTCTTAATTAAGTTTAGGGTTCATAAACAAAACATGTAAATAAGATCCTAGGGTTTTAGGATCTAGGGTTTTGCAGAAAGTAAGTTTTCAATTTCTGATTAAGGACGAATGCGCAGCACTCCTACACATCATAAGAACACCCCATCGAATGGGAGAAGAGGGTCTTTAAACCCTACTTTGTTCTTATGACCGGACGGCCAAGGGGAACGCCTTAATCAGAAATACAACTAATCTACAAAAACTAATTAGATCTATATCATATATCTCATATAAAAAAATTGATCTAATTGAAACATGTATTTGCATACATCTCATGTATCATAGCATGCATATTTTCAAATCTAAATTATCTCATAATCATCTAAAAAATTAAATTTAAATTGATCACATCAAAATAAATTATTTAATAGATAATTATGTAGAACTATTCTACAACTAGTCTAAACATCCATTCATCATATCTCATATGAACCAAAAATTAAATAAATAGTAAATAAATAGATCTAAAAATTATAATTCAATCAAATTAAATTATGATCATGCAAGACTATACATAGAATAATTCTATTCTACAACTAGTCATGCATCTTGTACAACTTAGATCTAAATTATTTAATTTTTAATTTTTCTAATTTTAGATCTAATCACATCTCATGTGATATCTTAAATCACTTAATTATTAGATAAAAAGTAAATTAAATTATATCTAAATTATTTGTGAGAATCTGACTCTGATATCAGTTAAAGAAAAAATCCTATTTTTCGGGTCACGTTCGCTCAGATCTGATTTGACCAAGAAAAATATTTTAAAAATTTTTCTCTTAGATCTAAATTAAATTTGATATTTTTTAAATCTAATTCAATGGATCTAATAAAATAAAATAAAATAATTAAATTAGATTTAATTTATACCTTATTCTTGGATAATCTTATTATCTTGTGATGATCCTACTGATTGCCTGAGATTCTGGAAGCAGCCACGCAATAGCCTGGCCTCTATCGGTATCCACTTGGATAGGATCCAGAGATCTTCTTCTTCTTAATCTTTTCTTCAAAGATCAGATCTGGATCTGATCTTGAAGATCTTCAAAATAATTTTGAAGATCCGATGTCGTCTCTTACAACAGTGCTGCCTTCTTTCTTTCTTATCGCCTTTCTCTTGCCTAGATCGCACCAAACTTGAGCCCAAGGCCTCTTGGGCATGGAGAGGAGAGAGAGGATTAGAGGTAGGCATAGAGGAGAGGGGTATGTGGCATGGGCAAGGAGAGAACTCTCTCAAACCTAGGCGCAGATAAGGTTTATATAGACCCTACTGCGCCATGCAGTGCCACATCATCCTGGCCAATCATGTCACTTCATGCAATCAGATCTAAATCTAATTAGTGGGATGACATCATCTAATTCAATCAGATGAGAGCCCCAAACATCCTTAGGTGGCACCAAGGCTGGTCAAAGTAGAGTCTTTGAAGCCACCTTGTTTGATATCATGAAACAACTTGGAGTCCCATCTATATGGGACTCCGGGCATCATTATCCTTGGGTGCATGCCTCCCTAGGCATGCGCCCCCTCCTTCCCTCTTTCTAGCAGGGGGACAAACCCTCATCTGCTCTCCTATGGGTGCATGACATATGGGCAGATGTCTAAGTGTCAAAAGTCAACGTTTGACCAAAGTCAAAAGACAAGAATTAGTAAGTGATGGAAAATGATAGGTGTTGTCTCAAATTTATCTTATAAATTAAGATAACCTTTTTCTGACCTAGACAAGCTCTAGTCAGACCAAGTAAAGGTACCTGAGTTAGCCCAAACACATTTGGCTCAGTCGAGATAACTTTTGATGATTGTTGAAGGAGAACATTAGGCTCAATCATGTGCTAGCATAATTTTTTTGAACCTAATTGAATCTAATTCAAATCAATTGAACTGGATTAGTCCAATTAATGATATCGAGATCCAAACCCTTATTTGTGTGATCCAGTTAGGTTCAGTTCTGTATGGTAATGAGATATGTCGTGATCTCTATCATTGATATCATTGAAATACCTTCCAATGGATCATAACTTTTTTGATTCAAACAACTAGAATGATCAATCATCCAAATTATTCTAATTGCTCTCAAAATCCACCAGTAACACCTAGCAGTATATGGTGGCAATCCTTCAAAACTGAAAATGAACCACTTGATATAGTTACCTATGTGATTAAATTCTTCTATCTTGAGTCCCGATCAAATTAGGGTTAAGGTGAACTCATCAAATCCTAATATCCATCATATGAATTAATCATTTAATTCAAATCCAATATGAAAATCTTAATAGAAACTCTTTCTATTATTTTACTTTGCCATGGTCATGGGCTTATGGATTTGATTTTCGTGATCATCATAGGGCTACTCCTCATTTACTGAGGTAGATAGATTTTCTTTTGGTGCAATTCAATTCCTACAATGAACCTGTTATAGCCAACATACACCTCAGGATTTTGAATGGCTAGAAGATCGAGTCAAGGTGTAGTCAAACTATAACACCCTCATGATGAACTGCGGATGCACCTCAGGTCAAAGAACCAGACACACCACTACAGCTTTGAGCTAATCATCGACGAGAAGGTAGACTTCCTAATGACTGCACGAGATGGTCACGCTCAGTGCCCTCGTTCTCTAACGAGTATCTGTACTCTCGCTTCAATGTCTCTACACCATAGACTTAAGACTTATCTACTATAAAGAAGCGATTGTACACTAACCTTTTGGATCAATCACCATCCTCATGACGATACTATGGTCAGGAGCATTTTATGAGTTAATGAAAATTCATGTCTTAAATTTTCAACTCCTAAAAATAAGAACTAATATTGTCATTAACTCAAGGGATGTATCACAGACACTAAATATACATTGTAATAGAAAATAATCCATTTTATTATTTATAGTTAAAAATTATAATTTTGCCCTTAGAAGTGCATAACAAGTGTCAGCCAATTCTAGCTTCTAGGGCACACATATCTAACAGGTAGTTCATACTTTCAAGTGTTGAAAATTTAAGACATGAATTTTCATTATTGACTCATAAAATGCTCTCGATCGTGGGATCATCATGAGGATGGTGATTGATCTAGAAGGTTAGTGTATAATAGCTTCTTTAGGATAGATGAGTCTTGAGTCTATGGTGTAGAGACACCGAAGTGAGAGTATAGGTACTTGCTAGAGAATGAGGACACTGAGCATAACCACCTCAAGCAATTATGAGGAAGTCTACCTTCTCATCAATGACTGGCTCGAAGCTGTAGTGGTGTGTCTGATTCTTTGATCTGAGATACATCGATAGTTCATCTTAAGGATGTTATAGTTTTACTACACCATAACTCAGTCTCCTAGCCATTCGGAATCCTGAGGTATATGTTGGCTATAGTATGTTCATTGTAGGAATTGGATTGCACTAATAGGAGATATATCTACCTTGGTAGATGAGGAGCAGTCCTATGATGATCATGAGAATAAAGTCCATAAGCCCATGGCCATGGCAGAGTGAAATAATAGAAAAGAATTTCTATTAGGATTTTCACATCGGACTTGAATTGAATGATTAATTTATATGAAGAAAATTAGGGTTTGACGAGATCACCTTAATCCTAATCCGATCAGGACTCAACATAGAGAAACTTAATCACACAGATAATTGCATCGAAAGATTCATTTTTAGTTCTAATGGGTTGCCACCATATGCTGCTAGGTATCATTGGTAGATTTTGAGAGTAATTAGAATAATCTGGATGATCAATCATACTAGTTGTTTGAATTAAAAAAGTTCTGATCCATTGGAAGGTGTTTCAATGATGTCGATGATAATGATCATGATATATCCCATTACCATATAGAACTGAATCTAACTGGGTTACACAAATAAGAATTTGGATCTAGATATCATCGATTGGACTAACCCAATATAATTGATTTGAATAAGATTCAATTAGGTTCAAGAAAATCGTGCTAGCATACGATTATGCATAATATTCTCCTTCAACAATCATTAAATGTTGTCTCAACTGAGCTAAATATATTTGGACTCACTCAAAAACCTTTACTTGATCTGACTGGAGCTTATCTAGGTCAGAAAAGGGTTGTCTTAATTTATGAGATAAATTTGAGACAATACTTGCCATTTTTCATCACCTGCTAAATCTTGTCTTTTGACTTTGGTCAAACGTTGACCTTTGACACTTAGACATCTGCCCATGTGTCATGCACCCATAGGAGAGAAGAAGGGATTTTGTCCCCCTGCTAAAAAGAAGAAAGGGAGGGGATGCATGCCTAGGGAGGCGTGCACCCAAAGAGGATGATGCCTAGAGTCCCATACAGATGGGACTCCAGGTTGCTTCATGCTCTCTACTTGGGTGGCACCAAAGACTCTTCTTTGATCGGTCTTGGTGCCACCTAAGGAGGTTTCTAAAGGACTCTAATTTGATTGGATCAGATGATGTCATTCCACTAATCAGATTTAGATCTGATTATACAAAGAGCCATGATTGGTCAGGATGATGTGGCATTGCATGACGCAGCAGGATCTATATAAACTCTATCTGCTCCTAGGATTTATAGTTTTTTCTTTTGCCCATGCCACATAGGCCCTCTCTCTCCTTCTCCATGCCACCTCTCTCTCTCCTCTCCATGCCCAAGTAGCTTTGGGCTCCAGTTTGGTACGATCCAAGCAAGAGAAAGACGACAGAAAAGAAAGAAGGCAGTACTGCTGCAAGAGACAACAGTTGATCTTCAAAAGGTATTTTTGAAGACCTTCAAGATTAGATCCAGATCTAATTTCTGAAGCACAGATTGAGGAGAAGATCTTTAGATCTTGCTCAAGTGGATATTGGTAGAGGCTAGGTGCTTGAATGGCTACATCCAAAATCTGAGGCAAACATCAGGATCATCACAGGATAATAGGATTACCCATAATAAGGTACAATTAAATTAGATTTAATTTATTTTATTTTATTTTTATTTTATTAGATTGATAAAATTAGATTTAAAGAGTCTTAGATCTAATTTGGATTTAAGAAAAAAATTTTTAAAATATTTTACTTGATTAAATCAGATCTAAATAAATCTGATCCAAAAAATAGAATTTTTTCTTCAACTGGTATCAGAGTCAGGTTCCATAATTATTTAGATCCAATTTTAATATAATTTTAATCTAATAATTAGATGATTTTAGATGTCACATTAGATATTATTAGATCTAAAATTAAAAATTAAAAAAATTAAATAATCTAGATCTAAGATGTATGAGATGCATGACTAGACTGAGAATAGAATTATTCTATATAGTCTAGGATCATCATAATTTTAATTTAATTAATTATAATTTTTAGATATATTTATTTATTATTTTCTAATTTTATAAATATTATAATTAAATATAAAAAATAGAAAGTAAATTTATTTAATTTTTCATATGACATATGGTAGATGCATGTTTAGACTAGTTATAGAATAGTTCTACAAAGTTATCTTGAATAAATTTAATTTGATATGATCAAATTTAAATTTTATCTTTTAGATATTTATGAGATAATTTAGATCTAAAATATGCATGATATGATACATAAGATATATACAAAACATATTTTTAAGTTAGGTTAATTTTATATATGTGATATATATGTAGATCTAACCAATTTTGTAGATTTATTATGTTTCTGATTAAGACGTTCCTCTTGGCCATCAGGTCATAAGAACAAAGTAGGGTTTAAAGGTCCTCTTCTCTCATTCGATGGGGTGTTCTTATGATGTGTAGGGGTGCTGTGCATTCATCCTTAATCAAAAATTAAAAACTTATTTTCTACAAAACCCTAGATCCTAGAACCCTAGCATTTTATTTACATATTTTGTTTATGAATCCTATACTTAATTAAGAATTAAGATTATAAAATATATTAGATCTAAAATTAAGAATTTTTAGATCTAAGACATATTCATAAAATTGAGTTCGAACTTGGATAGCTTAATTAGGACTAGCGGTTAATCAAACCGAATAAAGAGTTGGTTAGATGGGATCAAGAGTGCTTAAATTGACCAGCCTAATAGGATTAAGTCTAGGTCAAGATCGAGTCACATGAGTAATCGATCAAGTTAAGACCTAATTAGGCTTAGTGGTTAGAGTCTGAATTGTAGGCTAATCCGATTGGTTCTGGCTCAATAATTTGGTGTCTAAGGTAAGTTTGGCAGATACGATCGACTGATTTTTAATTGGAAGCTACTCGACTTAAATACGTTCTTATCAAGTTAATGACATACCTCTTCCACCGATCTCACTTACCTAGCTATATTTGTCGGCTCAATCTTGATCTGATGTGGCTAATAATCTGAGCTAACCCATGCCACTAGGTTAGTCATAATGGTTATGGCTATGTCAAGTCAAGTTTAAAGAGACCTAAATCAAATCTTCTGAAGAAAATATTAAGTCTAAGGTCTTCCACCATTGTAGATGTGTGGGCCCTTCTCAAGATTAATTATTCTCGACTGGTCATAGTGATTCAGTTGCACCGAAAAGATGCAATCATGTCTATTAGGCATTGGATGCTATGGGCTGAAGGATGGATTGGGCTCAATATTTTGGATACGATGAGAGACCCAATTAGGAATCCAATCTGTGCAAATGATAGGTCTGACTTAACTAAGGAGTGGATCAATATTTTGGGCATGGTGAGATTCATGAATTAGAGACCAAGCTTGGGTGAACCATGATTAGAGAATCATTGGACAAGAGTTGTTCACTCATTGGCTAACCCATCATCAATAACTGTTAGGTGAGGTAATAAGTCAGTTGGTGGGACTGCACCATCCACTAGAAATCATTAATCATGGAGATTTTCACATCTCTATAGAGGAAGTGTAGAGGTCCAAGAAAATAGTGGGAGCTAATTTCTTTAAAAATCAAACCTCTAAACAAATTGTTCAAGTCTTAATTATAAAATCTAACTAGAAACTTTGACTCTCTATAGGAAAAGAAAAATGTTGGCATCCAACCCACTAGTCGGTATCCTAGACATCCATAGACTGATCGGACCTAATTACAAGGATTAACTCCAAAACTTCAAAATTATTTTGAATTTTGAGAAGTTAACTCATGTATTAGATCAGAATCCTTCCACCTTATCAGCCCATCCGTCCACTGAATAGAGAGCGTCACTTGACAAATGGATGAATGAAGATAATAAGATCAAATACTACATATTGGACTCGATGTCTGATGAGCTTCAGTGCCAACATGAAGATATCAAGACTGCCCGCCAAATGTTGGCTCACCTATAAGAGTTGTTTGGTGAACAAAGTCATGCTGCCAAATATCAGGTTACTAAATGACTTTTTAAGACTAAAATGCATGATGGATAGTCATTCCAAGACCATTATCTGATGATGATCAAGGACTTGGAAGAGCTTGAGAAGCTTGAAGTAAAGTTAGATCAGAATCTGCAGAATGATATAATTCTGCAATCCTTGATTGATGCATATGGATAGTTCATCATGAACTACCATATGCATAAACTTCAAAATACTCTGACCGAGCTTATGAACATGCTGGTTACTGCTGAGCTTTGTATAAAAGGTTCTAAAGGCTCAGTAGTTGCTATGGAATGAACTTCTTCCAAGAAGAAGTCTATGAAAAGGTGGAAGGTGGAAATAAAAAGAAGGCAGAGCTGAAGAAAAAGAAGACCGCTGATAAAGAAAAATATTTTCATTATAATACTGACAGCCACTAGAAGCAGAACTGCCCTATATACCTGGCCACCCTGTAGAATAAGTAGGAGACAGGTCCTTCTGGAGGTATGCTCATTATTGAATCTAACTTTATGATTTCTTCTGCATCCAGTTGAATACTTGACTCTAGTTCTAGTGCTCATTTGTGCACTTCTATGCAGGGTCTTGAGGATAGCAGGAGGCTGAGGGATGGTGAGATGATCCTACATATCGAAAATAGAGCAAGAGTTGCTGTTGTGGCCGTGGAAACCTACCCTCTTCGACTACCATTTGGCTTAGACTTAGTACTTAAGGATTGTTATTATGTGCCTGCTGCAAGCAAAAATTTGATTTCTATTTTGTGTTTAGCACAAGAAGGCTATGTAATTAGTTTTCTTAAGGACCATTGTAATATTCTTTATGAAAAAAATAAAATTGTAAGTAGTTTCCTTATTAATGATCTCTACCAGTTACATATTGATATATCTATCTTTAATATCAAGCAAAATATGAATGCTGTAAAATAGTCCAAAGATAGTCTGAATGATAGGTATCTATGGCACCTAATGCTATAGCAGAAGATAGGGTTAATAAATTGAAGAAAATCAAACTATTGAGTCCATTGACTTTCGAGTCATATCTAATTTATGAATCATATCTTCATGGCAAAATGACTAAGCTCTCTTTTGTGGGACATGGGGAAAAGGCCATGGATCTACTTGTCCTAGTACATACTAATGTGTGTGGCCCATTTGATGTATCGGCTAGAGGCAACTTTGTCTACTTCATAATCTTTATCGATGATTTATCTCGGTATGGGTATGTGTATCTTATGAGACACAAGTCTGAAGCCTTTGAAAAGTTCAAGAAATTCAGACATGAAGTAGAAAAGCAAATTGAAAAACCCATTAAGATTCTTCGATCAGATCAAGGAGGTGAATACCTTAGTCAAAAATTTTAGACTATCTCAAGCAAAATGGCATAGTTTCTCAATGGACTCCCTGGAACACCTCAACTCAATGAAATTTTAGAATAAAGGAATCGGACCCTATTAGATATGGTTCGATCCAGGATGAGCTTCACAGACCTTCCTGATTTTCTTTGGGGACATAGTCTATTAACTACAATATATTTACTAAATAGGCTTTTCTTTAAAACCATTTCTACCATATCATATGAGATATGGCATGGTAAGAAACCAACTCTAAGTCATCTCAGAATTTGGGATTGTCCGACTCATGTCAAAAGACAACAAGCGGACAAGTTAGATTTTTGGTTCTTTAGAGCTTGATTTATAGGATATCCTAAAGAGTCATTAGGATATTATTTCTACATTTTAGAAGATCACAATGTGATTGTGAGTCGGCATGCCATCTTTCTTGAAAAATAGTTTATTCAAGATAGCGACATTGAACAGCAAATCAAACTCGAGGAGAAAGCCTCATAAGAGCAATGTGCTAAGGACCTTGTGGAACTAAATCAAGTTGAGCCAATACAATCACTACCTCCTTCACCTCCTAGATTAGAAAGGATTTTTCATCCTCCTTAGAGGTACTTAGGTACTATCTCAGAGGAAGTAGAAAAAATGTTCCTTGTAGGTAATGGGATTCATGGTGATGATCCCAAAATCTATGATGAAGCAATATCGGATATCGACTCCGAGAAATGGTTAGATGCAATGAAGTCAAAAACTGACTTGATGCACTCAAACCAAGTCTGAACCTTGGTAGATCCATCAGAAGGTGCAGTATCTATTGGGTATAAATGAATCTACAAGAGAAAGATTGGTACAAATGAAAATGTGGAGATATTCAAAGTTAGATTAGTGACAAAAGGTTGTAGTCAGTGCGAAAGTATTGACTATCAGGATATCTTTTTGTTAGTAGCTATGCTAAAATCCATCCGCACATTGCTTGTTGTTGCAGCTTATTTCGATTATGAAATATGATAAATAGACATGAAATCAACATTCTTAAATGGAATCCTTGAGGAAGATATCTATATGGAATAGCCGCTAGATTTTACATCCAGTGATGCTAATCACAAAGTATGCAAGCTGCAAAGGTCCATATATGGACTTAAGCAAGTATCTCAGAACTGGAATACTCAATTTAATGATGTGATCAAATTATTTGGTTTCATCAAAAATGAGGAGGAACCATGTATTTTCAAAAGGATCAATGGGAGTGCTATTATCTTCATCGTACTGTATGTGGATGATATCCTTCTTATTGGGAATGATATTCTCATGTTGACCACAGTTAAAATATGGTTGTCCAAAGAATTCTCCATGAAAGACCTACGAGAAGCATCCTTCATTCTAAGAATTAAGGTCTACAGAGATAGATCAAATAGGATGCTAGGTCTTTCATAGAAGATGTACATAGAGAAAGTGCTAAAGAGGTTTAGCATGGAAAACTCCAAGAGAAGATTGGTTCCCTTCAGACATGGCATTCATCTCTCTAAGAAAATATGTCCCAACACACTAGAGGAGATTGAACGATGAGCAAGATCCCTTATGCTTCAGCAATTGGAAGTCTCATGTATGCCATGTTATGTACACGACCTGATATAGCCCATGCTATGAGTGTCACAAGCAGATATCAGTTAAATTCAGATGAAGAATACTAGACTTCTATGAAATGTATCCTAAAGTTCTTGAGAAGAACTAAGGATATATTGTTGATTTTTGGTAATAGAGAATTCCAAGTCCAGGGGTATACAGACTTGGATTTTATGTTCGATATAGATGATCGAAAGTCAACACCTAGAAGTTTGTTTATGTGTAATGGTGGAGCTTTCAATTGGAAGAGTTTCAAGCAGACAATGATAGCAAATTTCATCATGAAAGAAGAATACATCGTTGTATCAAAAGCTATGAAGGAGGCATTTTGGTACAAAAAATTTACCATAGAGATTGGAGTGATGCCATCAAATGCTATTCTTCTATACTGCAACAACAATGGTGCCATAGCCTTTGCTAAGGAGTCAAGGTCTAACCAAAAATCTAAGCACATCGAGCAGCGATACCACCTCATCTACGATTACCTCGAGAATGGTTATGTCGAGGTTAAGAAAGTCAACTCTGCAAGTAATGCGGTAGACCCACTCACAAAGCCATTGGGCCAGTAGAAGATCGAAACCCACTTTGAGAAGATGGGACTTAGATTTATAGCCAATTGACTTTAGGTCAAGTGGAAGTTTGTTAGATATGTGTGCCCTAGAAGCCAGAATTGGCTAACACTTGTAATACACATCTAAGAGCAAAGATTATAATTTTGACTATAAATAATAAAATAGGTTATTTTTTATCATAGTGTATATTTGAAAGTGTCTATGATACATTCCTTAAGTTAATAGTAATGATAGTTCATATTTTCAAGAGTTGAAAATTTAAGACGAATTTTCATTATTGATTCATAAAATGCTCCCGACCGTAGGATCATCATGAGAATGGTGATTGATCTGGAAGGTTGGTATACGATTGCTTCTGTATGATAGATAAGTCTTGAGTCTATGGTGTAGAGACACCGGAGCGAGAATACAGGTACTTGCTACAAAATGAGGGCACTGAGCATGACCACCTAGAGCGATCATGAGAAAGTTTACCTTCTCATCAATGATTGGCTTGAAGCTGCAGTGGTGTATCTAGTTCATTAATCTGATGTGCATCAGCAGCTCACCTTGAGGGTGTTATAGCTTGACTACACTATAACTCAATCTCCTAGCCATTCGGAACCCTGAGGTATATGTTGGCTATAGCATGTTCATTGTAGAAATTGGATTACACCAATAGGAGATCTATCTACCTCGGTAGATGAGGAGCAGCCCTATGATGATCATGTGAATCAAGTCCATAAGCCCATGGCCATGGCAAAGTGAAATAATAAAAAAAGAGTTTCTATTAGGATTTTCACATCAGACTTGAATCAAATGATTAATTCATAAGATGAAAATTAGGGTTTGACGAGATCACCTTAATCCTAATCTGATCAGGGCTTAAGATAGGTCTCACTGGTGGATTTTGAGAGTAATTAGGATGATCTGGATGATCGATCATACTAGTTGTTTGAATCAGAAAAGTTCTGATCCATCGAAAGATGTTTCAATGATCTCGATGATAGAGATCATGATATATCCCATTACCATACGAAACTGAACCTAACTGGATCACATAAACAAGGGTTTGGATCTAGATATCTTCAATTGAACTAATCTAGTTCAATTGGTTTGAGTAAAATTCAATTAGGTTCAAGGAAATCATGCTAGCACATGATTGAGCCTAATGTTCTCTTTCAATAATCATTAAAAGTTATCTCGACTGAGCCAAACATGTTTGAACTCACTCAAAAATTTTTACTTGATCTAACTGGAGCTTGTCCAGGTCAAAAAAGGATTATCTTAATTTATGAGATAAATTTGAGACAACACCTGCTATTTTCCATCACCTGCTAAATCTTGTCTTTTGACTTTGGTCAAATATTGACCTTTGATACTTAAACATCTGCCCATGTGTCATGCACCCATAGGAGAGAAGATGGGGCTTTATCTCCCTACTAAAGAGAAGAAAGGGAGGGGGTGCACACCTAGGGAGGCATGCACCTAAAGAGGATGATGCCTGGAGTCCCATACAGATGGGACTCCAGGTTGCTTCATGCTTTCTACTTGGGTGGTGCTAAAGACTCTTCTTTGACTAGTCTTGGTGCCACCTAAGGAGGTTTTTGAGGAACTCTAATCTGATTGGATCAGATGATGTCATCCCACCAATCAGATTTAGATCTGATTGCATAAAGAGTAGTGATTAATCGAGATGATTTGGCACTGCATGGCACAGTAGGATCTATATTAACCCTATCTACACCTAGGATTTATAGTTTTCTTCTTTTGCCCACACCACATAGCCCCTCTCCCTCCTTCTCTACACCACCCTCTACTTCTCTCTCTCCTCTCCATGCCCAAGAGGCTTTGGGCTCCAGTTTGATGCGATCCAAGTAAGAGAAAGGCGACAGGATAGGAAGAAGGCAGCACTGTTGCAAAAGACAATAGTTGATCTTCAAAAGATATTTTTGAAGACCTTCAAGATCAGATCTACATCTAATTTTTAGAGCATAGATTGAGAAGGAGAAGATCTTCAGATCCTATCCGAGTGGATACCAATAGAGGCCAAGCGCTTGTGTGGCTACATCCAGAACCTCAAGCAAACTTCAAGATCATCATAGGATAATAGGATTACCCATAACAAGGTATAATTAAATTAGATTTAGTTTATTTTATTTTATTTTTATTTTATCAGATCGACAAAATTAGATCTGAAGAGTCTCAGATCTGATTTGGATCTAAGAGAAAAAATTTTGAAATATCCCTCTTGATCAAATCATATGTGAACGAACCTGATCCAGAAAATAGGGTTTTTTCCTTCATTTCAAACAACTCCAACTTATGCTTCATTAAATAGACATACTCATACCTTGATAGGTTGTCCTTAAAGATTATGAAGTAGAAATATCCACCTCTAGTACTTGAGTTCATGGGTCCATATACATTACAATGTACTAGACTCAAGAGTTCATTAGCTCGCTCACCTATTCCAGTAAAAGATGACTTGGTTATTTTATCAAAAAGATAGGACTCACAAGTCGGAAGTGATTCACAATCACCAACTTCAAAAATTTTTTCTTGAGCCAACCGATTTATTTTATTCTTATTGATATAACCTAGGCTATATTATCAAAGGTAGACTTTTGACACATCATCTAATCTAGGGTATTTACTAGAGGATTTGATCATATTAACAGGCTATGATAATAAATAAATATCATTATTCAATTATGCAACACAAACCATAATACTATTCAAAATGATATCATAAAAAAAAAATTTATTAAAAATTGATAACTGTTCTTGATCAAAAGGTCTACAGAAATAACATTCAATAAAAAATTTGGATAGAAATGACATTCACTAAGAACAACTTTATAAGAATTGATTACAAGGTTCATAGTTCCTAAAGCTAGAACTAGAACTTGTCTTCCATCTCCAACGTTCAAGAATCTCTCACCTTCATCAAATCTTTTACTAACCTGTAAACCCTACATCAAATTATAAATATGATAAGGACTTTTAGTATCTAATACCCAGGCAGTAGTATCACATATAGAGAACTTGCAAGATGTTATCATATAATTATCTTGCCCAGTAATAGCTTGCTTCTTCCTCGGCCTGTTGGGGTCTAGGAAGGCAATATACTGAGGACAATTCCTCTTCTAGTGCTCCTACTTCTTATAAAAAAAGCACTTTGCCTGGCTTTGGTCTGGCTTGCGCTTCTTGGTCTGACCTTGTGCATTCATTCCAGCATGAGGCTGCACCTTCTTATTTTTCTTCTTGTTCTTCTTCTCTTTTTTAAAGGATCAACGACTAGAAGAAGACTCTTCCACTACATTCACCGTCTCCTTGTGAAGTTGGTGATCCTTCTCAAAGTTTTGTAGTAATCCTAATAAATCATGGTAGTTTACTGTAGGCTTTGTCATTCAAAAATGTGTAAGAAAGGGAAGGAAGGACTTGGGCAAAAAATTAAGGATTGCATCCTTCCTGAGCTGCACATATAGGAAAAAGCCCAGCTTATTTAGGTGCTCAATCATCTTGATCATGTACAATACATGATTGGTGATCGAGGCCCCATCCCTCATTCAAGCATTGAAAATAGCACAACTAGTCTTGTGCTGCTCAATATCGTCAAGCATGCTAAAGGAGTTGTTCAACATTTGAAGCATCTCCTAAGGTTAGGCATTTTCAAACCTGTGGCTGAACTCATCATTCAACGCCGTCAGTATGATGCACCGAATGGTGGTGCATTCATTAAGCCACTTCTGGTAAGTGTCTCTAACCGCTCCTCTAACATTTGGGGCTAGCTCCTCATATGCCGGATTAGTCAATTTTCAACTTTCGATACCAACTATCAAAGTTAGATTTTATTAATTTATCATTATCTAACAACGATCAGAGTAATAGGATAGTGGACATTTCTACATTAAGAAAAATCAAACCTAATTAGTATATGAATTATTAATCCTAAAGACTTGGACTTTAGTCTAAAGATCTTTCCACTATTTTATATGGATTCGTAGCCTCTACCTCCAATTCAAGGAATTACTTTAATTTCTTAGTGGGTATTAGAATCTACACAGACTACACACGAGCCCAACTTTGGTTGGTCAATTCATGTGCATCTATGAGTAGGTTCATAATCAATTATTTTTCTAAACAACTTCTAGTATTTTAATTTTATCTCGAAAACCTAATTAGTAGGCTTTGGCCTTCATTAAAAAGATCTGGTTAGGTCCAATCATTAACATGACCATATTTGGTATATCTGACCAATGAATGATTAAGCCCGACTTTGACCGGCCAACCTGACCATCATTAGAAAGACATGACCAAATCATCATATTATGAATGATAATTTTATTAGTCAATAAGCACCAGGCCTTTGGGCCTCTAATGATTATTAAATTAATGGATCCATTATCACTCAACTTAATGGGAGGCTATGACTTAGTTATCATTATAACTATTTCATTTTTAAGGACCTAATAATTTTAGAGGATTTGATTAACTCATTTTAAGAAAAGAAGAGAGAATTAACCAGCCAATTTTGATCCTCCCACTAACTTCACCAAGTTAGATAAAAAAGGATCTAATTCAAGCTAGTATTAGGAGCACCTAAATCAGTCACGCTGATTTACCTAACTAACATGGATGAGACAGAATCACTAAGTAATCTAATTAAAATCTAACTCACCAGGATAACCAGGTAAGTGAGATCAGTGGAAGGGATATGCTATTAACTCGTCAAAGATCGAATCAATGCGAGTAGCTTCCAATTAAAAATCACTAGTCTAGTTTACCAAACTTACCTTAGACACCATCTGGTTCATTAGTTTCAATTTGACCAACCTAGTAATCTCGAGTTTGATCGCGTAGCCATAAATCAAGTTCATTTGATCATCATTAAAGGCATGGACTTGACCAACTACAACTATTGTAATTGAGTCTAAAGAGTTCTTGATCTAATCTAAATTAATATTTGATTAGATTTGATCAATTACTCTAATTTAGTCTATTCTTTAACTAATCTTAGGTGTAATCTAATTAATGGACCTAATTCATCTAAGCCAATAACCCATATTTTATGATCAATGACTTAGGATCTTTAATTCATAATTCTAGATTTTAATTCATCATACTTAATTCTTAATTAAATTTTTGGGCTGAGGGTTGGGGATTAGCATTTCAAAAATATTTTTTAAAATTTTTAAAGATTCAACATAACTTAACACTATTCACCAAATGGATCGATCCACTTCAAAAATTGGGTCAGCTTATTTCACAAATAGTACTAGTTGTAGGTTTTAATCTAGATCTATGTACAATACATAAAAAATCATGAATCAAATTAGATCTAATCTAAACTCTTATTCATGATTAAAAATTAGAATAAAATTATACAATCAAATCATAAAAATTATTAGATCAGATCTAAAATTTTATGATTTAATGATCTAGATCAGCACGTACCAGGATAACCTACACTGTAGGGGGTAAACTCTATAATAGGACAACCTACGATCCGTGCGACCATGTAATTTTATTTTTAGATCTAAAAATTAGATTATTATTTAGAACTAATCTAAAAAATAATCTAAATATGCATATAGATTACACTAAATAACCTAGATGCTTCGATACCATTTGATAAAAAACATGCAGGATTTCTAACTCTACTTTCAAAAAATTTTTGAAAGTTAATTACAACGAAAGTAAAAATTAATCTAATTAATTTACAAAGAGCTATAGATCTGATCTACAAATCCTACATTACCAGGATCTAATGTGAAATATATGTATGCAATTAAATCTAAAAATAAAAGGCTATGAGTAGTAAAATAATTTTTACTATGTTACATGTTCAGAACACGTTACCTTGCGCATCCCAAGTGCTAGCTCGATGATGAATGCTCCTGATAGCTAGATCTAATCGAATAATTTTGATCTCTCTCCACCAAAACTTTGGATGCTTCAAATCAACAGGAAGCATAGAAGAGAGGATGAGAAAGTACTCCAAAAAATCTCGTGAAGATCTGAGAATTAGGTTTTACGAGATCAAATCAGAAACCCTAGATCAAGAACTAGGGTAGCACAGCATTCAAAATCTAGCACCTACTTTTCTCTCTCAAATTTTTTTTTGATTTTTTTATTATTTTTCTCATGCTTGGAAGGGCTCATGCATAGATCGGAAGCATCTCAAAAGTTGTGCACATCCCAAAAAAAAAATTCATGGACTTTTATATATGGCGCACAAGAGAGATGACGTGAGGGAATATAGATAGGATCATGAGGTTGCTTATTTGATTCAAACTCCCATTGAATTCAAATTTGAAACCAAAGAGTTCTTATCTATTGGGGATGTGAGAAGGAAGGGTGTGAGGCCTCTCTTGCATGGGAAAATTTATGAGAACCATCTTTAATAGAGAGAACAATAGTGCAAAGATAAGAGTGGCCTAAGGAAAGACTAGGTCAAACTAGTCTCTTAATATCTCATCCAATTAGACCAATCCAATCCAAATTGGTTAGGCCCAATTAGACCAGATTAAATCAAATTCATTTAGGCTTAATTAGGCTTAGTTAAATTCTAATTAAATCAAAAGTTAATTAAGCCCAACTCCTGATTAAATCAGAGATCATACCTCCTCGGTGATTAGATCATCTCATAACCTAATCAAATCAAACCCAACTAAATCTAATTCAACTGAGCTTGATCTAAAAATAATTACTCCATCAAATTAAATTAATTAATGATCAAATCACTAATTAAATCTCTCATAAATATAGAGTCCAAATTCAGTAGGTGTCCAGACAGTAGAGTCTCATCAAAATAAAATTCTTGATCGAGGAGTCCCAAACTAGTGGGACTCTTGATTTCGGTGTCCAAAATGAGTGAAACTTATGATCATGGAGTCCAGACTCTCAATCACAAAGTTTTAGACAAGTATGATTCAGAGTTTCAGAGAAGTAGGACTCTTGGTCGAAGAGTCCCAGCCCATTAGGACTCTAGATTATAGAGTTCCAGACAACCGGGACTCAGAGTTCTAATATAGTAAGACTCTTAGTTGAAGAGTTCCAGTTCAGTTGGACTCTTGACCATAGAGTTTCAGTCCAGTGGGACTCTTGATCAGCCATTAGATCAGATAGAAACCTCTAGTGTGTGTGACCCCATAGGTTTGAATAAAAGCTGATAGCATAGGAACCACTTCTTGTACTAATTGAAGTAACCATCTAGTAATGGTACCCGATATTCGAATAAGTCGAATAGTCACAATCATAACATTCAGAATCTACATGAATATGGTTATCGCATAATTCATCCCTTTGACTCCCATGTATTAGGATGATTCAGAGTTAAACTATCAATCCGAAAAAGTACATCCAGATCGTGTCTCAAAGTAATCAATCCTGTGACCCCTCACTAAGACTACCCTGGCTAAGGATTTGCTAAATTGAAACATCAATGAACATAGCTCCTGAACCAGAGTGATTATGCCTAGAAGCCTTTCATTATTGAATTAAAAATTCAAGTACTCTAGCACCAAAGCATAGTGAATTACTTGAAAATCATCTTGGTGATCTCAGGTCGGAGGGACATACCTATATTCCATAGAAGCAAATCTTGATAGTAGAAAAGATCCGAAGTTGGTTACGTTCGATGCAGATGTACCCTATATCTCACCTACATGCCATACCAGTGTCTCCACACTCCTTGGTTAAGAGGATAATCAATTCATATGGCATACAATGATCTACACTTGATAAATGTTGTCATCCCTAGCAACAACGTATTATTTGATTGCGAATAAGTTTAAGGACTAAATAATAAATCCTTCTTTGTTGATTCTAAATAGTCCTAAGAACTTCACCATAACGTAGGAGTTCATTAAAAGATAAAAAAATTTATAATAAAAAATATTAAAATAAGTTTTATTTATTAATAATTTATATATAATTATAATAGATAGCTCAACCATCAACAGACTGATGATTGGCTTTAGAACACTATTTCCAACACTTCATCTCATCACCGCTTCTTCATCTCCATCGAGACTTCCATTGCACTATCCTTGAGCAATGGTGTTTATTATATCGACCGGAGGTTGGTCTTCTTGTGGCTTCATCCATCGTGGTTGCTCTGCCAGTCGAGGGGATCTCTACTGAGGAGATCTCTTTTGCTCCCTTCGCTACTCCCTTCTGCATTAGATAAGCCGGTTAAGATGACCATGCCTGATGAAATATTCCATCTCATTTTGGAGCTGAATACATTCTTCTATATCATGACCGTGGTCTCTATGGAACAGGCAGTATTTGTTTAGATTTCTCCAACTAGGGTTTGTGCACAATCTTTTTGGCTCCGAAAGTTGCTTCTGATCTTTGTTAGGACTTGAGTCCTTGGAGCATTCAAAGGAGTATAGTTATGGAACCTCCTTGATGGTGAGGAACGCCAATCTCTTTTTTGATAATTTCTAGGTTGGTGATTTCGAGAAGAGGTCCCATTTTTTGGTTTTCAAGATGGAGACCATGGGCACTGCTGAATTTTCTTTTCTCGCCTTGGACAGCATCCTCTATTTTACTCCTCCTTCACAACAAGACTAGAGGGGGTCTCATCCTTGATGAAGGCCTCCTCCATATAGACATATTTCTTTATCTAAACTAATATATCGAGGTACTCTTGAGGATGGTGTTGGAAATATGCGCTCTTCCCACATGGATCGACATGATCGCTGGTGATTAGCCAAGCAACAAGAAAGTACTTCTCAGAGATTTATGGAAAAGCATGATCAAACAAATCAAGTAATAGAGAAGAAGAGAAGAAAAAATTTTTGGAAGAAAAGAGCTTTTATTCAGTATATTTCAGCACTATCTCAACCTTGACCTATTTTTAGTATATATACTTTACAAAGGGTCCAGTCCAAGCTCATAGAAAAACACTCCAAATCCAAACAACCCACGTATACAAAATAATAACCCACAAAAATTGAATCGGCCCAATTTCAGACTGAGCCGGCTAACCTACGATTGGGATGGCTCAGTCTCAGACTGAGCCAACCTAATTGTGTACTGATAGAAATGCGATGTTGTCGTTAAGACACCGTGTTTACCAGTTTAATCCGACTTCTTAAAATCATTGAAAATGCATAGATAGCAGTGAGTTGGGTCGAATCCACAGGGAAGGTAGTGTTTTTAGAATTGAAATCTTTAATTTTTGAAAAGAAAACGAGAAGAGTTTTGGGATCAAAAATGAAGTCGGAAAATAAAAAGTGAAAATTAAAAAGTGCAGGAATTTAAACTTGGTACTAAGATCTACTAGTTAGATCTTAGCATCTACTTGCAAAGCAATAATTTAAAGTGTAGAAATTAAATTATAATAAAAATAAAAAGTAAGAAATTAAAGTGTAAAAATAAAATTTTTATTAATTAAAAATTTAAAATTTAAATACATGGAATTTAAAAAGAATAAAATAGCCAGATCTCTGATCTTGGATCGGCATTGGCAGAAAGATGGTGTAGAAGCTCGACTCTTCTTCTCGGCATCCCTTGCTTCGAAGCAGCCTTTAACCCATAGCCTAGCTTCGTCCTGTACTAAAGCTTCATCTTGATTGGAGATGTTGATTTCTGAAGGTCTGGGATCCTTTTTATAGAGCTAGGAGGGCTGGATATTTATTTCTAAAGGCAATGTGGGACTAATAGCCTTTGTAATCATCAAAATATAAGGAAATTCAAATAAAATTTGAATCAAAATAGCTCTGATATGACTCTAGTAAGCCTGGTGAAATCTGGCCATTCAATAGGAATCCAATGATTCAAAAATCATCAAAATCGGATGCATATCAGCCTAGATCGGGTCGGATCAATATATGACTGTTGGATTGCGCTTGATGGAGGAAATCTGGTCGTAAATCATGCTTCGAGAGTCTTGATCACCATCGGGAGCATTCTGGACCGTTGGATCTTCATCACTTGGTTTTTTGGTCATTGGATCATGCCAGATCACTGATAGAATTTGAATTAAACCCAAAAAATCACCACCACCGTCCGATCTTGACCGCAATCAACCGCAACTGTCCGATCGGGCAATTATTGTTCCCATGGACCGCATGGACCGACCGCACTACACACCGCAGCTAATCAGCACTCTTGTCACTAGGTGAAAAAACCAAAATATCCTATGAGCCGTGATAAATTTCTGTGGATCCTTTAAGGGTCTAGGTTTGCCACGTGGCAATCTCTGATTCGTCGGTTTCTGCTGAGCTGACGGTCCACGCCTTGATTGTGGACCGACTGATGGCTTAAATGGCTAAGTCGGCTTTGATGGCTTGGCTTGGCTTGGTGGCTCAGCTTACAAGGTCGACTGAGCCATTTTTTTTATTTAATTTTTATTTATTTTATATCTTTAAAAATTCATATCTTTTCCATTTTAGCTTTGTTTTACTCAAAATTTATTTCATTATGATAAAAAAAATGAGCTCTTTCTATTGATAATAAAATTTTATTTTTTAATTTTTATTATTTTTTAATTAATAAAAATATGAATTTTTCAAAAATTATATATAAATTGATTAATAATTTTTAAAAGTTAATATAAATTAATTAATAAATTAATACTTTTATTGATAAATTTATGATGCTTATCATACCCCCAACTTAAGCTTTCCTCATCCTCGAGTAAAGAAAGAATTTAGTTTTTAAATACCTTTTAACTTTAGAGTTTCAAATTTTACCTAAGCAATTTTTAAAATGCCCATTGATATTCAGTAGAGCTTAAATGAGATATATCATTGAGATATTAATACTTATCAATAGAAAAATTAAGTAAAAAACATTAAACTTTTAGAATTTTTTCTAAATTATCCTACCTTTATCTCTGATTTATCTAAACTTTCATATAGACAAGTGTATTGCTACTTCCGTCTTTCATTTATTAATTTTTATTTTTACATTGCCTACTTTTTAACGTGAATATCATTGCTTACTTAGGCAACGAA
This sequence comes from Cocos nucifera, assembly GCA_006176705.1. Classification (NCBI taxonomy): domain Eukaryota; kingdom Viridiplantae; phylum Streptophyta; class Magnoliopsida; order Arecales; family Arecaceae; genus Cocos; species Cocos nucifera. The sequence goes on from QRFJ01002697.1 coordinate 118,411, forward strand.
ACTCGATTACTTGATGGAAAACCTTCTTCTTTTTCTTTTTCTTTTTTTTTTTTAACGTTGTACCACTATTGAGTATCTTAACTCCTTAAGCTTTCTATTTGATCCATGTAGTGAGTCTTGGGCCAATGACTTCCAAACCAGTTGGCTTTAGGGCACTAGGTATAGAATACCCCTCAGGCTTATTAGCTCGAATCAAATAGGCTATGAATTAAGACTAGCTTTACAACGAGCTTCTTTGCCCTTCCCACCTTTTGATGCGAAACTCAATGCTTGCTTAGGCAAAGAAGCCCGATTACTCAGTGAGAAGTACTTGAAAACTATTTTATTAAAATAAAATTTTTATATGAAAAAATGTATAGTTATCCTACACAAGCCTATAAAAAGTAGACTTTTTTTTTATGCTAATAGAAATAATTAGAAATGCTCCAAGGAAAAACTTTTTATGTTCTAAACTTAACTCTTTATTGAATTTTCTTAATACTTGATTCCTTAATATCTCATAGATTCTCTAATCTGTGCATCAATTTTCTTTTAAAAATATTTAGTTTAATTCGATTCTTAAGCATAATCAGGTGTCTAAATACTAAATACTAACTTTTTTGAGGATTTTCTCTTCCCCCAACTTAATCAACGTTATCCTTAATGAAGAAGAAAAAAAAATAAAGGATGTAATAAAGAACATGGAAGAATACACCTAACTCAGTATATTTTTGGTCCAGCACATGCCTTTAAAAATTTAAGCTCTCCCTCCAACTTATTCAAATTATCCTAAAAAAAATAAACTAAAAAAATAAATTAGATAAAAACTAAATATTGGGTTGCCTTCTAATAAGCGCTAAGTTTACCGTCTTCAGCCAGACACAATATAGCTCACTATCCTGTGTCGAATATTGGATTGACAAATTCTAATGGTTTTGGATTGCCAATCTCAGAAAGTTGACTTATAATCACATTATTGATATAATCATTATTAATTTTAGGGATATAATTTATGATCCCATTCTCAGACCTATATTTATTAAGAATTTCTTCTATTTGTTCTTCTAAAATGCTCATAAATTGAGTTTTAGTAGTTACATTTGGTTCAATGGGTGCTGGAATGGTGACTAAAGGCTGTTTTAATTTTGGAGATAAATTAATGTGATCTTGCTTAAATAACTCCATTGATATTTCATTACATGCCTCTTGATTTTTGTAAGAAGAACCGGCTTCTTGGGTTGATGGGAATAGGATATTAGGTTTATAAATCTTGGGTAAATCACCTATTCTCTTTTTCCCTATTTCTATCTCATTTAAACTGAAACTAGCATCAGTACTAATTCCTGACTCGGGTTCTTCTATGTGGTTAGTCTCAATACTAACCAGTTCCTCTAAATTTTTATTTTCTCACACCTAATCTTGGTATGGGTCCATAAGAATCCTATAGCTTTTAAGTTCAGGAATTACTTTGGCATTCTCTAATTGAGGATTCTTAAGTGAGACATTAAATTGATAACTTGATCCAGATGGTTGGTGGACATTAGGTGGATTGTTTGAAATTGGTAGGCTCAATAGTTGATCTAGTTCTCTCCTCGTGTTATACTCAATTAATTATCCTATTTGAGCTTCTAGTCTTCTAGTCTGACATGATAGATTGCTATTGAGTCAGAATCAATTGTTGAAGTTGGTTAAATCTATCATCAGCTAGATTGGTCTATTGAGGAGGTGGGTATGAAGGCTGATTATGATATGGTGGCTGGAAAGGCTTACTAGGCTGACCTTTGTTATAGGCATAATTTTGGTATTGGGATCTATTTTGATAATTTTGTACTGATAAAATTTGGGTCTGAGCCTGAGTCTGTTGAGATATCCAAGAAAAATTATGGTGGTTGCTCCAATCTGGATTATATGAATTTGAAAATGGATCATTAATCGGCTTGGAGTAGCCTTTAGCAGCTTGGACTTGTTCTTGGATAAATGATGAAAACTGTGCGGTCATAGGACATTCACTCACATGATGGGTTGGGCTAGCACAAATTGAACAAATCTTCTGATAATTAGAAGATGATTTGAATTATGCAGGAGATTATTGACTTAGGGTTAAGATTTGATCTAATTTTTGAGCAAGAAAGTCCACTTTATTTATCAAATTTAAATCAATCTTATGACTAGATTCTAGATGTTTAAATTCATGGATCCCTGCCCAGGTTTGGTGGAAAGACAATGAAGCATGGTTAATTGAGTTTTCACTCAGGATTTCAAATAAAGTATAGGCTTCATCCTCACTTTTGTTCATGAATGCACCCTCCACAGGATGCATCTACTATCTATCTGTATTGGTCTCTTAAACCCTTATAGAAAGCTTGAACTATTTGCCACTTAGACAGACCATGGTGTGGACATTTTCTAAGAAGTTTCTTAAGTCTCTCCCATGACTCATGAATCTATTCTCCTGGAAGCTGAGCAAATCCAGTGATAGCTCACCTCATAGTATTGGTTCGGCCTATGAGGTAAATTTTTTTAAGAAATTCACTTTGCAAGTCAGCCCAAGTTTTAATTGGTCTCCCTATTGTCCCAAGCCAGTACTTGGCTTTGTCTTTTAATGATAAGAAAAATAAAATTAGTCTAAGGGTATCATTAGTTAAATTTTGAATTCTCACCGTAGAGTAGATTTCTAAGAATTCATCCAGATGTTTATAAGGATCTTCATTAGTGTTCCCATAAAAAGATGAAAGCATCTGGATTGTAGTCGGCTTGATCTCATAGTGAGTAGCATAAATTTCACGTAATTGGATATAAGTCGATGGGTTATAGGTGGAAGGAATAAAGTATTCTTTCATCTGCTTAGATGGTTCTCTAAAATTTTTAGCTATTTGGTTATCGGGTTTAATATAATTCAGCCTTTTAATTTTATGGTTGGGTTCAACTAGATCAGGTAAAGTGATTTTCTACCGTGCATGTATTAGTGTAACCCTAACGTGTGATTCAAAAAAAAAAATTAAAATTTTTTTTATATTTTTTTACTATTTTATTATATTAAAGATTAATTATTTTATTTATTAATTTAGTTTAATTATTTTTTTAATATTTTTTTAGTTAGTTAAATTTAATTTTTATTTTATTTTATTTTATTTTATTTTATTTTATTTTTTAGAGGAGAAAGAAAAAGAAAGAAAGAAAAGTTCTAAAGAAGAGGTCCTAAGGAGTCCTAGAACTAAGAAGAAAGAGAAGAATTAGGTTTAGTTAGATTTAATGTTGGTTAGCAATCAAATTGGTCAATCAATCCTAACTAAAGGTTGTCCTAGATCTAGACAACTCCTAACTGCCAAGGTCACCTTCAAGCCCTCCAAGTGTAGAATTAACCAATCAACTAGCCAGGTAAGTGTAAGATCGGTGGGAGTCCCCCCGTTGCTTGCCTTAGACACCAATTGTGCTTGACCAGGTAAGCGAACAGAACCAATTAGAAACCACCTTTCCTCATCCCTGAACCACTTTCCTAGACACCAGTCAAATTGACTTATCCTAAATTGACTTATCCAACCCAGTTCAACTCTTAGGATTCCTTGTCCTATTGAGCTCGAGTTCCTAGGGTTGATGTCTAATTGATTTTAATTTAAAGGCTTAGGTCAATGCAGGATGTTGGTTGGTTGTTTGTGGGCCAAGGAAGGATGATCAAATCCCCACCTTATCTTGTTTAATTGGTTGTGCCCTTAATTTAGTTTAATATGAATATGCACAAAAAATTTTCAATCAAAGGGTTCTATGCAATTTAAACTAGATGTATACAACTAATTAAATTCTGAAAGGCTTACCTTACCTCCAGCAATCATCAAAAAAAAATAAAAAATAAAAAAAAATAAAAATAATATGATGCATGCTCTAAGCAGTTAGGTTTTCTAATCTTATCATGAGACTTTTAATTAGGTTTAAATGGATATTTTTTTAAAATTAATTTAAAAATAAAATAAGTAAATAAATAAATAAAAAGAAAAGAGAATTAGGGTTAGGATTGATCTCACCAAGCAAAACTCCTGGTTCTTTTTGTTCTTCAATCTCTTTTTTTGTAAAATAATAAAAAAATTAGCAAGCAATATTTATAAGAAAATAAAAATTTTATTTACAATTTATTTACAGAAAAATCAAAGAGATCAAAAATTTAATATCCGTGCCTTCCCCGACAACGATGCCAGAAACTTGATAGGAAGCATTTGCCAGAATTATTTTTAATTTATTTAAAATAAATCAAAGAAATCAAAATCAAAAATCAAAAATAATCTCCGGTAATGGCGCCAAAAACTTGATAGAAATGCGATGTTGTCGTTAAGACACCATGTTTATCAGTTTAATCCGACTTCTTAAAATCATTGAAATACGTAGATAGCAGTGAGTTGGGTCGAATCCATAGGGAAGGTAGTGTTTTTAGATTTGAAATCTTTGATTTTCGAAAAGAAAAAGAGAAGAGTTTTGGGATCAAAAATGAAGTCGGAAAATAAAAAGTGAAAATTAAAAGGTGCAGGAATTTAAACTTGGTACTAAGATCTACTAGTTAGATCTTAGCATCTACTTGCAAAGCAATAATTTAAAGTACAAAAATTAAATTATAATAAAAATAAAAAGTAAGAAATTAAAGTGCAAAATAAAATTTTTATTAATTAAAATTTCAAAATTTAAATACATGAAATTTAAAAAGAATAAAATAGCCTGATCTCTGATCTTGGATCGACATTGGCAGAAAGATGGTGTACAAGCCCGGCTCTTCTTCTCGACACCCATTGCTTTGAAGCAGCCTTTAACCCATAGCCTAGCTTCGCCCTGTACCAAAGCTTCATCTTGATCGGAGATGTTGATTTCTGAAGGCCTGGGATCCTTTTTATAGAGCTAGGAGGGCTGGATATTTATTTCTAAAGGCAATATGGGACTAATAGCCTTTGTAATCATCAAAATATAAAAAATTTGAATAAAATTTGAATCAAAATAGCTCTAATACGACTCTGGTAAGTCTGGTGAAATTTGGTCATTCAATAGGAATCCAACGGTCCAAAAATCATCAAAATCGGATGCATATCAACCTAGATCGGGTCGGATCAATTTCTGACTGTTGGATTATGCTTGATGGAGGAAATTAGGCTGCAAATCATGCTTCGGGGGTCCTGATCACCATCGGGAGCATTCTGGACCATTGGATCTTTATCACTTGGTTTTTTGGCCGTCGGATCGCGCCAGATCACTGATAGAATTTGAATTAAACCCAAAAAATCACCACCATCGTCCGATCTTGACCGCAATCAACTGCAGCCATTCGATCGCATAATTACTACTCCCATGGACTACATGGATCGGCCGCACCGCATACCGTAGCCAATCAGCGCTCTTGTCGCTAGGTGAAAAGACCAAAATACTCTATGAGCCGCGATAAATTTCTGTGGACCTTTTAAGGGTCTAGGTCCGCTACGTGGCAATCTCTGATTCGTCGGTTTCTGCTGAGCTGGTGGTCCATGCCTGGATCGTAGACCGACTGATAGCTTAAATGGCTGAGTCGGCTTTAATGGGCTTGGTGGCTCGGCTTACAGAGCCGGCTGAGTGGTTTTCTTTTTTTCATTTAATTTTTATTTATTTTATATCTTTAAAAATTCATATCTTTTCTATTTTAGCTCCGTTTTACTCAAAATTTATTTAATTGTGATAAAAAAAATGAGCTCTTTCTATTGATAATAAAATTTTATTTTTTAATTTTTATTTTTTTAATTAATTTTTTAATTAATAAAAATATGAATTTTTCAAAAATTATATATAAATTGATTAATAATTCTTAAAAATTAATATAAATTAATTGATAAATTAATACTTTTATTAATGAATTTATGATGCTTATCATGTACTATGCCAATAATCCAAAAATACTGCTTTCTATCTAAATTTTTCTCTGAGCCCTAGCCAACCCAGTTCTGGACTGAGCCGACCCAGTTTCCAACTGAGCTGGCTCAGTCTCAGTGTGAGCCGATCCAGTTTTTGAACTTTGCTATTAAGACTGATTCTTCTTCCGGCTCACTCCTATCTTTTCATGACCTATTTTTTCATGTTCTCAAGACTTGGGAGTACCACTTCTGAGCTCACATTCTCCACCTTGGTGCTTCCAAGTCCTTGTGAACTCATCTCTTCTCAACAAACCCATCCTTGCCACACATCTCTGAAAGCTATCCCTGGAGAGTACCTTCGTGAGTGCATCAGACTAATTCTCCTTGGTATGGATCTTCATCAATTCCACTTCACCTTTCTCCACCAACTCTCTGATCCTGTGGTACCTCACGTCTATATGCTTTGTACGCACATGATAGACAGGGTTCTGTGCCAACAACAGAGCACTCTGACTATCACTAAATAGTGTAACCTTGCCCTGCTCCACCCTCAACTCATCAATCAGCCTCTTAAGCCAAAGGACTTTCTTTGCAGCCTCTGTTATCCCAATGTACTTGGCCTCTATGGTAGACAAGGCCATGATTGGCTGAAGAGTTAATCTCCAAGACACCGATCTACCATATACATAGAAGAGGTATCCAGTAGTAGACCTCCTTGTATCAAGATTACCAGCATAATTTGCATCAACAAACCCTTTCAAAGGACCTGAACCTTCACACATCTTCATAGATTATTCTCTAAATCCTCCTGACTATCCACCAAACACCAAACCATAATCCCTTGTTCCATGCAGATATCTCAATATCCATTTCAATGCTTTCCAATGTTCCTTCCTAGGGTTAGCCATGTATCTACTAATTGTGCTCACTACATGTGCTATATCTGATCTACAGCACACCATAGTGTACATCACACTGCCTACAACATTTGTATAAGGGACTCATTTCATGTACTCTCTCTCCTCTTCTATCTGGGGGCACTATAACTTGGAGAGAGACATATGGCTCAGCAATGGCATCTCTGTAGGTTTGGCCTTCTCCATCCCAAACCTCTCTAGAACCTTCTAGACATACTTTTCTTGTAACAAATGGAGCACTCCTTTGCACCTATCTCTACAAATCTCCATTTTAAGGATTTTCTCAGCTGGATCCAAATCTTTCATCTCAAATTTAGATGATAATGCTCTTTTCAATCTTTTCATAGCATCCATGCTTCTATTGGCTATGAGCATATCATCTGCATATAATAATAGGTACAGGACATCCTCCTCATCTACATTCTTGTTGTAGACACAACAATCATGTTCACATTTGCTAAAGCCCAGGCTCAAAACAAAGCTATCAAACCTTCGATACCATTGACGAGGGGATTGTTTCAAGCCATACAAAGAATTTCTTAGTAAACAAACCTTTTTTCCTATCCCATATCCATGAAACCATCTAGCTGCTTCATGTAGATTCTTTTCTCCAAAGTTCCATGAAGGAAGGCAGTCTTCACGTCCATCTGTTCCAATTCCAGTTAAGCTGTGCCACCAATGACAGCAAAACTCGAATAGATGTATGACGCACTACAAGAGAGAAAATTTCTGTATAGTCAATCCCTTCCCTTTGTGAGTATCTATTTACTACCAGCCTTGCTTTGAATCTGACTCCACCTTGTTCTGAAGGTGCTTCTTTCTTTATGAACACCCACTTTGAGCCAATAGGTCGAGCACCCTCTGGAAGATCCATCAACTATCATGTCTGATTCTTCTCAAGTGATTCCATCTTCTCCATCATGGCCTGTATCTATGAATCATGATCCTCACTCTCCATGGCCTCTGCATAACTCTCTAGATCTCCATTAGCAGTGATGAGTGCATAGGAGATAACCTCATCAATGCCATATCTGACTGGTCTCCTAATAGTATGCTGGGGCTTGTGCAAAGCCACTTCCAATGGTACATCTCTGCTTGATGTCTGTGGCTGCTCCTGCACATCTATCTGAACTGCCGACCTTCCATGCTAATTTTCAATCTGAGACAATACTTTTCTGCCCAGCTCCACCTCAACAGGAATACTCCTATAAGTGCATGTAACCAGTATGCCAACATTTTCTGACTGGCCACCATTGTTCATCTCTATTTCTCCAATTTCTTCTATCTCAAACCTTCTCAAGATGCTTTTCTCATCAAAGATAACATCCCTACTAATCACTGACTTCTGTGCCTGAGAGTCCCACAGTAGGTACCCCTTGACTCCTTGTGGATACCCTATGAATGTCATCTTTTGAGATTTTGGATCCAATTTGCTCCTCTCGGTTGCCTCCACATGTGCATAGACTGTGCAACCGAAGACTTTCAGATGGCCAAGCTCCACCTTCTTCCCACTCCAGACCTCCTCTGTTATGCCTCCATTCAGCTTATAATGAGGGAACCTATTCACAAGAAAATAAGAAAAAGTTAGAACATCACCCCAAAAGGACTTTGGGAGTGATGTCTGTAGCCTCAAACTTCGTGCCTTCTTGGTCGGTGTCTACTTCATCCTCTCTACGATACCATTCTGCTGGGGAGTCATCCTCACCGTGTAATGATGTTTGATACCATTTTCCTCATAGTACCTTCTGAACTCCAGGCTAGTATACTCCCCTCTATTGTCCGACCTTAGACACTTCATCTATCTTCCTGACTCCTTCTCTACTTCAGCTCTCCAGGCTCTAAATCGAGCAAACACCTCTGATTTTTCTCTAATTAAATAAACCCACACCTTCCTTGAGAAATTATCAATGAAAGTGATAAAGTATTTTGCCCCACCTCTAGCTGATACAGGAGCTGATCCCCACACATCTGAGTGCACTAAATCCAACACTCCCTCACTGCGCTTGGTACTTCTAGCAAACTTCATCCTATACTATTTGCCAAAGATGCATGGCTCACAAAGATCTGTGCCCTCCTTCTTCAAGGTTGGGATCATACCTCTTCTACTTAGTTCAGTGAGCCCACGGTCACTCATATGACCCATCCGATAGTGCCATAGCTGATATAAAATCTGCTCCTATGCCACTCTAGCACCTCTGCACTATTATTTACCACTGAGCCTTTCATTCTATAAAGATTGTTGCTTAGTCTTCTACCTCTCATCACCATCAAAGCTTTCTTGAAAATATTCAGACATCCACTCCCAGCCTGGCTACTAAAAGCATAATCCTGCTCCTCTAAGTAGCCCAAAGAAATTCAATTCTTTTTCAACTCTGGTACATGCTTGACATTTGATAATGTATGAATGATCCCATCGTACATCCTTATCATGATAGAGCCAATTCCAGCTACTTTGCATAGGTGAGCATCTCCAAGGCTGATACTTCCATCATCGGTCTTCTGGTAGGTAGCAAACCACTTTCGATGAGAAGTATAGTGGTACGAGCATGCTGAATCTAATATCCATATAGTATCGCATTCTGTAGATCCATCTGATACAACTAGCAGGTCTTCTTCACTACTCATAGAAGTTGTATCATCTTCTTTGCTGGCCTTCCTTTTTTCTTATCTCAATAGGGGAAAATCTCTCCTCAGGTGTCAAGATTGATGATATTTATAATATTTCAATATCATCTTCCTCTAATCATGAGACTTTGACCTGCCCTTGGATTTTCCTCTTGTCTTCTCCTTTGATCTTCCCGGTCTTTCATTCACAGCCAAGATCTTAGACTTAGGATCTCCCTTATAGATCTTCTTCCTTTGCTCATTTGATCTGAGCACACCAACAACCTTTTTATAGTTTAGGGTCTTCTTTTCATAAACTAAAGTTGTTATGAGACCATCATACGAACCTAGGAGAGAACATAATAGCAGTAATGCCCGATCCTCCTCGTCGATCTTCACATCGAAACTTATCACCTCAAAACACACCTGATTGAATCTTTGGATATGCGCAACAAGATCTCCGCCTTCAGAGATCCTCAGACTATACAGCTGTTTCTTCAACCATAGCTTGTTCGTCATGTTCTTCCTCATGTATGTTCTCTCCAGTCTCTCCTAGAGCTCCTTTGCCATAGTTTTTGTGCAAACTTCAAGCAAAACCTGATTGGCCAAGCACATACAGATTGTGCTAAAAGTAATTTCCTCCAACTCTTTTCAATCCTCAGTACTAATCTTTTCTGGCCTTTCTTATGTCAAGACCTTGTAGATCCTCTACTGAACCAACAAGTCCTTTACTCTTTGCTACTATAGAGTAAAGTTTTCCTTGCCATCGAACTTCTCAAAATCCACCTTGAATCCACTTGATCCCATGACTTTAGATAAGTTAAGAATAAATTCCTAACATCCTTCATGATCTCACACACCAGCAAAACTATCCTTCAAAGAAGATCTAACTAGCCCTTAATCCTCTTTTCAAACTTCTGTATCATCGTTTCTTCGTGTAAACAATCTCCACCTCAATCTAGAGACAACCACGAAGCAAACTAGAAGTTTTAGGATAAAACCTAATGCAACAGATCCTGGATGTAGTAAATCCTAGGTGTCTTCCTTCTTCCATGCAATACCGCTCTGATACCAAATGTTGGGAATATGCACTCTTCCCACACGGATCGGCATGGCCGCTGGTGATTAGCCAAGCAACAAAAAAGTACTTCTCAGAGATTTATACGAAAGCATGATCAAATAAATCAAAGAATAGAGAAGAAGAGAAGAAGAGATTTCTAAGAAAAAAGAGCTTTTATTCAGTATATTTCGGTACTATCTCAACCTTGACCTATTTCTAGTATATATACTTTACAAAGGGTCAAGTCTAAGCTCATAGAAAAATTCCCAAAACCCAAACAACCCACATACATAAAATAATAATCCACAAAAATTGAGCCAATCCAGTTTCAGACTAAGCCGGCTAACCTGTGATTAGGTCAGCTCAGTCCCAGACTGAGTCGGTCCAGTTGTGTACCATGCCAATAGTCCGAAAATACTACCTTTTATCTGAATTTTTCTCTAAGACCTAGCCGATCTAGTCTTAGACTGAGCCAACCCAGTTTCCAATTAAGCTGGCTCAGTCTCAGTGTGAGCCGATCCAATTTCTGAACTTTGCTATCGAGACTAATTCTTCTTTTGGCTCGCTCGTGTCTTTCCATGACCTATCTTCTCATGTTTCCAAGACTTGGGAGTGCCACTTCTGAGCTCACTGATAGATCTTCACCAATGATCTCTTAAGGTTATTTTTTAGAAGTCCGCTTATCATTGCAGACATTGCGATCGACTGGTCTAGATCATGTACCTCTAGAGTAGCCACATTGAAGTGGTTGATAAAAGCTCGGATCAACTCTCCTTCCTTCTATTTGATGGTGTATAGATAGTCTGATCGCTTTTATTGGTGTTGGCTGCTGATGAAGTGGCCAGCAAAAGATTGGCTTAATTGCTCAAAAGGGTGGATCGATCCCGACTTCAAACTAGAATACCAAAGTTGGGCTGCCCCTTTTAGAATCGATGGGAAGGCCTGACAAAAGATGGCATCGGTAGCTCCATGGAGGAGCATTACTAACTTGAAAATTTTGAGAGATGGTCAACAGGATCGATCGTCCCATCATAAGTATCTAACTACAAAGCCTTAAAGTGTTGAGGAAGCAGCTCCTACATGATTATGGAGTCAAAAGGTGGGTCACAATTGAACCCATCATAGGGTGTTAAAGAAGTATTGTGGATCACATCGATCTGTTGATTGATTTTCCTTAGTTGTCGATCGAGCATTGGGTCTTAAGCAGCATAGGCTTCGGAATGCTAGGGTGATCATCGACTAGGGGTTGAACCATGCCCAGATCGGGGAGTCAAAGATCATCGCCTCCTAAGCCCTAGAGTTTTGGGGTGACTTTGGTAGGTCTATCTCCTCTCTGGACTCTATAGAGGGGCATGCAACTGCTCTAGTAGTGGTGGCTAGAAAGCTAGATTCGGCAATGGTGCTACTGATTGAGGTGCAGGGATAGCTTGATTAGGCTATGGCACCACCTATGGGGTATAGGGGCACCTTGGAGCATCTGGATGGTGGCCATTATGGTTTGAACCTACTAGATGAGCAGGTTAAACTATTTTGCCATAACCAGCACCGTCTGAGAAGGTGGGGGAGCTCTGCCACTGGTAGTTCTGAAGGAAAAATACTATTTTCTACCATGGGATCGTGCAAAGCTGATTAGATCTAAGAGAGAATTTTTAAAAAATTTCTAAATGATCTGATCAGATATAAGAGTTCTCAAATCTAATCATGATAATCTAATATTAAAAATTAAAAATTAAAATTAAATTAGATTTAATTTAAAGTACCTGATTGGGTAATCTAATTATTCTGCAATGATCCTGTTGATTCCTGAGGTTCTGGACGAAGCCATGCACGCACCTGGCCTCTACCAGTATCCACTCAAACAAGATCTGAACATTTTCTCCTCATAAATCTTTTCTTCCTCATAAATCTTTTCTTCAAAAATTAGATCAGGATCTGATCCGAAAAACCTTCAAAACTATTTCTGAAGGCAGTCCATTCATCACATGAATACCGTCGCATAGATCCTGAATATTATGCCAAAAACCTTGGACCTTTTTCTCAAATTTGTGCCTTACTTTTTAGGCTTGTAGAAGAGAAGAAGAGAGAGGATAGAGAGGGCATGGGATATTAGGGATGGCAAACTTTGGGCATGGAAAATTATTTCTTGCATTGAATGCACTTTGATGTGAGAAAGGCTTTCATGTCCAACACTGACTTAGAGTCCCTTTTGACCAAAATGACTTATTTATTTTATCATTAGAACTCTAGGACTTATTATCCACAAAATACCATCAGATCTCATCTATTTTTTTTTCCAAAAATAATTCAAAAAGGTATTAGCATGAGTAGATAAGGAAAAGTCCATTGCGCCTAGGACTCTTCCCTCAAGAGTTTGATTCAAATCAAACTCTATCATAACTTAGTCTAGACACCTCCAAAAATCATAAAATTTAGTACACCCAATGCATAACTCGTGCTCTATCACATATCCAAAAGTAGATTAAAATAGTTTCTAAATAATTTTCTAAAAGAATCTGATTAGGTGACCCTCAATTCTCTCAAATAGGTCAACTTTTGACCCTAGTCCAATTTGACTATGAATGGATTTAATTTCTATAATTAATCTAATCTGAACTTGTTCTAGTTAGATGAAAATAAATCTATTCAAAATATAAGAATAAATTAAATCAAATTTGACTCAATTACAATAAATTAGAAAGATTTCAAAAGGAGAAAGTCAGGCTCAATCATGTGCTAACACGATTACCTTAAGCCTGATTGGATCTAATCCAAATTAATCAAACTGGTTTAGCTCAATTGATGACATCCAGACCCAAATCCTTATTTGTGTGATCTAGTTAGGTTCAATTCTATATGGTAATGAGACATGTCGTGATCTCCATCATCGACATCATCGAAACATCTTTCGATGGATCAGAATTTTTCTGATTCATACAATTAGAATGATTGATCATCAAAATCATCCTAATTACTCCCAAAATCCACCAGTGACACCTAGCAGTATATGGTGGCAACCCATCAGAACTGAAAGTGAACCTCTCGATATAATTACCTATGGGATTGGGTTAATCTATCTTGAGCCCTAATAGGATTAGGGTTAAGATGAACTCATCAAACCCAATGTCCATCATATAAATTAATCATTTGATTTGGGTCTAATGTAAAACCCTAATAGAAACTCTTTCTATCACCTTCATGCTACCATGGCCATGGGCTTATGGATGCAATCTCATGATTATAATAGGGCTACTCCTTATCAACCAAGATAGATAGATCCCCTATTGGTGCAATCCAATTCCTACAATGAACATGCTATAGCCAACAATACACCTCAAGATTCCAAATGGCTAGAAGACCGAGTTATGTTGTAGTCAAATTATAACACCCTTAAGGTGAACTGCTGATGTACCTCTGGTCAAAAAATCAGACACACCACTACAGCATCGAGTTAGTCATCGATGAGAAGATAGACTTTCTTATGACTACTCAAGGTGGTCACGCTTAGTGCCCTCATTTTCTACTGAGTATCTGTACTCTCGCTCTAGTGTCTCCACACCATAGACTCAAGATATATCTATCCTAAGAAAGTGATCGTACACCAATCTTTTGGATCGATCACCATCCTCATGATGATCCTACGGTCAGGAGCAGTTTATGAGTTAATTATGAAAATTCATGTTTTAAATTTTCAACTCTTGAAAATATAAATTATTATTACCATTAACTCAAAAGATGTATCACAGATATTTTTAAATACACACTATGATAGAAAATAATTCATTTATTAATTTATAGTCAAAATTATAAAATTGCTCTTAGAAGTGTATTACAAGTGACAGCCAATCTAGCTTTTAGGACATACATCTAACAAACTCCCACTTGACCTAAAGCCAATTGGCTACAAATCTAAGTCCCATCATCTCAAGGTGGGCTTCTATCTTCTACTGACTCAATGGCTTTGTCAGCGGATCAACCGCATTATCTGTAGTGTCGACTCTCTTAACCTCGATGTATCCCTTCTCGAGGTAATCATGGATGAGGTGGTATCGCCACTCGATGTGCTTAGATTTTTAGTGAGACATCGGCTACTTAGCTAGGGCTATGGCACCATTGTTATCATAGTATAGAGGGATGGCATCTGATGGCATCACTTCGAGCTCTACGACGAATTTCTTGTACCAGAATGCCTTCTTTGTAGCTTTCAACGTAGCAATGTACTCTGCTTTCATGGTGGAATCTGCTATCACGATCTGCTTGGAACTCTTTCAGTTGACAGCACCACCATTACACACAAACAAACTTCTAGATGTCAACTTTCGATCATTTATATTGGACATAAAATTTAAATCTGTATACCCCTGGACTTGGAGTTCTTCATTACCGAAGACTAGAAATATATTCTTAGTCCTCAAGTACTTAAGGATACATTTCACAGAAGTCCAATGCTCTTCACCTAAATTTGACTGATACCTTCTTGTGACACTTACAGTATGGGCAATATCAGGTCGTGTACATAGCATGGCATACACGAGGCTTTCTATTACTGAAGCATAAGGGATCTTGCTCATGCGTTCAATCTCCTCAGGTGTGTTGGGATACATCTTCTTGGAGAGATAAATGCCATGTCTGAAGGGCACCAATCTTCTCTTAGAGTTTTTCATGCTAAACCTCTTTAGCACCTCCTCTATGTACATCTTTTGTGACAGACCCAGCATCCTATTTGGTCTATCTCTATAGACCTTAATTTCTAGAATAAAGGATGCCTCTCCTAGATCTTTCATGGAAAATTTTTTAGACAATCATATTTTGATTGTAGTCAACATGGAAATATCATTTTCAATTAGGAGAATGTCATCCACGTACAGTATAAGAAAGAAAATAGTGCTTCCACTGATCTTTTTGAAAATATAGGACTCCTCTTCATTCTTGATGAATCCAAATGATTTCATCACATCATTGAAATGAGCATTCCAGCTCTGAGATGCTTGCTTAAGTCTATATATGGACCTTTGCAGCTTATAGACCTTGTGATCGGTATCATTGGATGTAAAATCCAATAGTTATTCAATATAGATATTTTCCTCAAAATATCCATTTAAGAATGTCATTTTCATGTCCATCTGCCATATTTCATAATCAAAATAGACTGCAATAGTAAGCAATGTGCGGATGGATTTGAGCATGGCTACTGGCAAAAAAGTATCCTGATAGTTAATGCCTTCGCGCTGACTATACCCTTTTGCTACGAGCTTTTCTTTGAATGTCTCTACATTTTCATCGATGCCTATTTTTCTGTTGAAGATTCATTTACACCCAATAGGTACTATACCTTCAGGTGGATCTACCAAGGTCCAAACTTGGTTCGAGCGTATTGAGTCAATCTCTAACTTCATTGCCTCTAACCATTTTTTGGAGTCGATATCTAATATCGTCTCATCATAGGTTTTGGGATCATCACCATGAACCCCTTTTCCTATGAGGAACATTTTCTCAATGTCCTCTGAAATAGTACCTAAGTACCTTTCAGGGTGATAGAAAATCCTTCTGATCTACGAGGTGAATGAGGTAGTGATTGGATTGAATCAATCTGATTGGGTTCAATAGATTTCTTGGCTTGTGGCTTTTGGGAGACTTTCTCCTCGAGCTTAATCTATCTTTCAATGCCATTATCTTGAATAAATTATTTTTCAAGAAAGATGGTGTGTCGACTCACAATCACATTGTGATCTTTCGGGAGATAGAAAAAATATCCAAATGACTCTTTAGGATATCCAATAAATCGAGCTTTAAAGGATCTAGACTCTAATTTGTCCGTCTGTTATCTCTTGACATGGGCCAGACAATCCTAAATTCTAAGATGACTTAGACTTAGTTTCTTACCATACCATACCTCATACGGTGTGGTAGGAACGGTTTTAGATGGAACCCTATTCAATAGAGATATAGTGATCAATAGACTATTTTCCCAAAGAAACTTAGGAAGATTCGTGAAGCACATCATGGATCAAACCATATCTAATAGGATTCGATTTTTCCATTTTAAAATCCCATTAAGTTGAGACGTTCCAGGTGGAGTCTATTGTAAGACTATGTCATTGTCCTTAACATGGTCTAAGAATTTTCGACTAAGATATTCGCCTCCTCGATCTGATTGAAGAATCTTAATGGATTTTTCTATTTATTTTTCTACTTTGAATCTGAATTTCTTGAATTTTTCAAAAGCTTCAGACTTATGTCGCATTAAATACACATATCTATATCAAGATAAATCATCGATAAAGATGATAAAGTAGATGTAATTGCCCCTAACTAGCACATCAAATGGGCCGCATACATCAGTATGTACTAGGACAAGCAGATCTGTGGTCCTTTCCTCATGTCCTACAAAAAGAAGCTTGGTCATTTTGCAATGAAGTCATGATTCATAAATCAAATATGACTTGAAAGTCAATGGACTCAATAGCCCAATTTTTTTTAATTTGTTAACCCTATCTTCAGCTATATGACCTAGCCTAAGGTGCCAAAGATACCTATCATTTAGACTATCCCTAGATCACTTTGATCCTATGGCATTCACGTTTTGCTCGATATTAAAAATAGAAACATCAATATATAATTGATAGAGACCATTTATAAGAAAACTACTTGTAATTTTATTTCTTTCATAAAGAATATTACAATAGTCCTTAAGAAAACTAATTACATAGCCTTCCTATGCTAAACATGAAATAGAAATCAAATTCCTACTTGCCGTAGGCACATAAAAATAGTTTCTAAGTACTAAGTTTAATCCTAACGGTAATTACAGAGGGTAGGTTCCCACGGCCATAGCAGCAACTCTTGCTCCATTCCCGATGCGTAGGATTATTTCACCATCCCTCAGCCTCCTGCTATCCTTAAGATTCTGCATAGAAGTGCACAAGAGCATATCTCCAAAAGAACCTACCTCTTTCTTATTCTTTAGGCTGGCCAGGTAAAGAGGGCAGTTTTGCTTCCAATAGCCGTCAGTGTTGTAATGAAAATTTTTTTCTTTGTCAGCGGTCTTCTTCTTCGGCTCTACCTTCTTCTTCTTCTCACCATTCACCTTCTACTTCTTCACGGACTTCTTCTTCTTCCCAAAAGATTTTCTCTTGGAAGAAGTCCGCTCCACAGTAAGTACTGAGTCTTTAGAACTTTTTACAGAAAGCTCAACAGTAACCAATATATTCATAAGCTCAGCCAAGGTATTCTGTAGTTTATGCATATGGTAGTTTATGATGAACTACCCATATGCATCAGTTAAGGACTACAGAATTATGTCAGTTTACAAATTTCGATCTAACTTGACACCGAACTTCTCAAGCTCTTCTAAGTTCTTGATCATTATAAGACAATGATCTTGGACTGACTGTCCATCATGCATTTAAGCCTTAAAAAGTCTTTTAGTGACTTGACATTTGGCTACGCAACTCTGTTCACCAAACAACTCTTGTAGGTGAGTCAATATTTGGTGGCTAGTCTTAACGTCTTCATATTGGCACTAGAGCTCATCAGACATAGAGCCCAATATATAATACCTGACTTTGTTATCTTCATCCATCCACTTCTCGAGAGACACTCTCTGATCAGTGGATGGATGGGCTGGTAAGGTGGAAGAATCCTATTCCAACACATGAATCAACTTCTTAGAACCCAAAATAATTTTAAAGTTTCGAAGCCAATCGTTGTAGTTGGGTCCGATCAATCTATGGGTGTCTAGGATACGGGCTAGTGGATTGGACGCAGATATTTTTCTATAGAGAGTCAAAATTTTTACTTATATTTTATAATTAGACTTAAATAATTTATTTAAAAATTTTATTTTTAAATAAATTAGGCTCTCACTATTTACTTAGATCCCTGCACTCCCTTGGTAGAGATGCGAAAATCTCCATGATTATAAATTTCTAGTGGATGGTGCGGTTCCACCAACTGACTTACCACATCACCTAATAGTTATTGATGATGGATCAATCGATGAGTGGACAACTCTTATCCAATGATTCTCTAATCATGGTGCACCCAAACTTGATCTCTAATTCATGAATCTCATCATGTTCGAAATATTGATCCACTCCTTAGTTAAGTTAGACCCATCATTTGTATAGATTAGATTTTTGATTGGATTCCTCATCGTATCCAAAATATTGAGCCCAACCCATCCTCCAATCCATAGCATCCAATGTCTAATAGACATGGTTGCATTTTTCGATGCAACTGAACCATTGTATCCAGCCGAGAACAATCAACCTCGGTAAGGGCCTACACATCTACAATGGTGGAAGACCTTAGAGTTAATATTTTCTTAGGAAGATTTAATTTAGATCTCTTTAAATTTGACTTGACTTAGTCATAACAGTTATGACTAACCTAGTGGCATGGGTTGGCTCGAATTGTTAGCCACCTTAAATCAAAACTGGATCAATACAAATGGCCAAGTAAGTGAGATCAATGGAAGGGATATGCCATTAACTCGACAAGAACGCATTTAGGTCGAGTAGCTCCCAATTAAAAATCAGTCGGTTGTATCTGCCAAACTTACCTTAGATACCAAATTATTAAATCAGAATCAATTAGGTTAGCCTACAATCCAGGCTCGAACCATGGAGCCAAATTAGGTCTTGATTTGATCGAGTCACATCTCAATATGATTCGATCTTAACTCAGACTTAATCCTATTAGGCTGGTCAAATTTAAGCTTTCTTTGATCCCATGTAATCAACTCTTGATTCGGTTTGATCAACTACTAGATCTAATTAAGCTATCCAAGTCCAAACCCAATTTTATGAATATATCTTAGATCTGAAAATTCATAATTTTAGATCTAATTAATTTTATAATCTTAATTCTTAATTAAGTTTTGGATTCATGAATAAAACATATAATAAAAATCCTAGGATTTCAGGATCTAGGATTTTGCAGAAAAATAAGTTCTAATTTTTTATTAAGGATGAATGCACAGCACCCCTATATGCCACAAGAATACTCCATCAAATGAGAGGAGAGGATCTTTAAATTCTACTTTATTCTTATGACTGGATGGTCATGAAAAATACCTTAATCAAAAATATAATTTTTTACTATAAAACTAGTTAGATCATATATCACATATAAAACGATCTAACTAACATATGTCTTGCATACATCTCATGTATCATGAATATGCATACTTTCAGATCTGAAACATCACATATTAAATCTAAAAAATAAAATTTTAAATTTGATCATATCAAAATTAAAACTATTCTAAACATCTTATAGAATTATTCTATGAGTGGTCTAAGCATGCATCTTTTATATCTCATATGAATAAATTAAAAATTAAAAACTTTATTTTCTATTTTTAGATTTGATTACAGTAACTATAATATTAAAAAAAATTAAATAAATTTAAAATTATATTTAATCAAATTAAATATATGATCATACTAGACTATACATAGAACTATTCTATATCTAGTCTAGTCATGCATCTCATACATATTAGATCTAAATTATTTAATTTTTAATTTTTTTAATTTTAGATTTAATTAAATCTGATGTAATATTTAAAATTTTTTAATATTAGATCATAAATAAAAATAAAATAATATCTAAGATAAATCTGAAGAGCTGCTAACCTGGCTTTGATATCAGTTGAAGAAAAATCACTATTTTCCGCCATAGGATCATGCAAATCTGATCAGATCTGAGAGAGATTTTTTTAAAAATTTCTAAATAATTCAATTAGATCTAAGAGTTCTTAGATCTAATTATCATGATCTAATATTAAAAATTAAAAATTAAAATTAAATTAGATTTAATTTAAAGTACTTGATTGGGTAATCTAATTATCCTATTATGATTCTGTTGATTCCTGAGGTTCTGGAAGGAGCTATGCACGCGCCTGGCCTCTAGTAGTATCCACTCAAGTAGGATCTGAATGTCTTCTCCTCATAAATTTTTTCTTCAAAAATTAGATCTGAATCTGATCCAAAAATCTTCAAAACTATTTCTGAAGGCAGCCCATCCGTCACACGAATACCGTCGCATAGATCCTGAATATTGTGCCAAAAATCTTGGACCTTCTCCTCAAATTTGTGCCTAACTTTTTAGACTTGTAGAATAGAAGAAGAGATAGGATAGAGGGGGCTTGGGATATTAGGGATGGTAGACTTTGGGTGTGGAAAATTATTTCTTGCATTGAATGCATTTTGATGTGAGAAAGGCTTTTATGTCCAATGCCTACGTAGAGTCCCTTTTGACCAAAATAACTTATTTATTTTATCATTAGGACTCTAAAACTTATTCTCCATAAAAAACCATCAGATCTCATCTATTTCTTTTATCAAAAATGATTCAAAAAGATGTTGGCATGAGTAGATAAGAAAGAGTCCACTGTGCCTAGGACTCTTCCCTCAAGAGTTTGATCCAAATAAAACTCTATCATAACTCAATCTAAACATCTTTAAAAATTACAAAATTTGGTATGCCAAATGAATAACTCATGTTCTATCACATATCCAAAAATTTAATTAAAAAAAATTTTAAAAAAAATTTTAAAAGCATCTGATTAGGTGACCCTCAATTCTCTCAAACAAGTCAACTTTTGACCCTAGTCCAATTTGATTATGAATGTATTTAATTTCTTTAATTAATCTAACCTAAACTTATTCTAGTTAGATGAAAATAAATCTATTCAAAATATAAGAATGAATCAAATCAAATTTGACCCAGTTGTGATAAATCAGAAAGATTTCAAAAGGAGAAAGTCAGGCTCAATCATGTGCTAGCATGATTATCTTGAGCTTGATTGGATCTAATCCAAATCAATCAAATTGGCTTAGCTCAATTGATGATATTTAGATCTAAATTTTTATTTGTATGATTCAGTTAGGTTCAATTTTATATGGTAATGAGATATGTCACGATCTCCATCATCGACATCATTGAAATACCTTTCGATGGATCAGAACTTTTCTTATTCATACAATTAGAATGATTGATCATCAAAATCATCCTAATTGCTCTTAAAATCCACCAGTGATACCTAGCAATATATGGTGACAATCCATCAGAATTGAAAGTAAACATCTCAGTATAGTTACCTGTGTGATTGGATTCTTCTATCTTGAGCCTCGATAGGATTAGGATTAAGGTAAACTCATCAAACCCAATGTCCATCATATAAATTAATCATTCGATTCGAGTCCAATGTAAACCCTAATAGAAACTCTTTCTATCATCTTCACTCTATCATGGTCATGGGCTTATGGACTCAATCTCATGATTATCATAGGGCTACTCCTCATCTATCGAGATAGATAGATCTCCTATTGGTGCAATCCAATTCCTATAATGAACATGCTATAGCCAATAATACACCTCAAGATTTCGAATGGCTAGGAGACCGAGTTATGGTGTAGTCAAACTATAACACTCTCAAGATGAACTATCAATACACCTCAGATCAAAGAACCAGACACACTACTATAACATCGAGTCAGTCATCGACGAGAAGGTAGACTTTCTTATTACTACTCGAGGTGGTCACGCTCAATGCCCTCGTTCTCTAATGAGTATCTGTACTCTCGCTCTGATGTCTCTACATCATAGACTCAAGACACATCTATCCTAAGAAAATGATCATACACCAACCTTCCAAATCAATCATCATTCTCATGATGATCATACGGTCGGGAGCAGTTTATGAGTTAATTATGAAAATTCATCTTAAATTTTTAACTCTTGAAAATATGAATTGTCATTACCATTAACTCAAAGGATGTATTACAGACACTTTTAAATACACACTGTAATAGAAAATAATCTATTTATTAATTTATAATCAAAATTATAAAATTATCCTTAAAAGTTATTACAAGTGACAGCCAATCTGGCTTCTAGGGCACACATCTAGCAAGTTCTCCTTGATTATTAGCCTGGCTTCTCTCTGGGTAAGAAGCAGTGGTGTTGATGCGGCAGGATGAAACTCTTCTGGGTGCGATTGTGCTTATCATTTTCGATCTATGCTTTGAATAATATTCAAACCCTTCCTTTAATCTATTCGTGCGAGAATCCGCTTGATACCAGGATGCTAGAGTGGATAGGCTGGGTGAGACTTCTAGGGGTGAGACCTGCTCAAAAATTTTAATCAGAATTTATTCTGGCAAGGATCCTTCGATACTCAAATCAGAATCTTGTTCAACAGATGGAGGAGCATAAGAGTTAGAATAATGCTGTATCTTTTTTAGGGTCCTCTTTTACTATCTTAGAGACGAAAGGCCAGAGCTCCAATTGGTATGTTGGTTGGCACGATCTTGCTTGATCAAGGTGAGGTTTATGCAGAATGGCGAGATTATCATTCGAGATTCTCAGGATGTAGCGGTTATAGTTGCTTTAATAGCTTTGCGACAGCTATCATCTAGCAAGTGTTTGAGTTTTGGTTTGATGTGCCAATCGGATGTCATCAAGACATAGATTGGTCGGCGATAATTAGGGGTTGATCGTCTTGTGTCATCGTTAGGAGATGAGTTCTATTTAGTTGATTGGCCAATCATGGACTATCGATCCTTTTACATAAAAATCACCATGCAATAGTTGACATGCCTTATCTGTTTAGGGTGTGTAACATTAACTAGGTAGTAGTTGAGATCTAGCTCAGGGAGAACTATGATTGGCCATGAGTTGGTAAGGATTCTAAATAAATAGGTCTGCCATGATTGATCGCTCTAGGCCCTGGGCTTTCACATATCATCAGCCCATACGAGATTTCCTCTAATAGTTTGCTAATATATATATGGCAATATTCTAGATAGAAGAATTCTTTTGCTAGAGTTGTATTGTTAGGTTGGATGTTGAATCTTTGTTAGCAATATGTGATTTCCCATCCGATAACTTTGAGAGGCTTTTCATTGTTTTTGGACGCAAGAGACTTTTTGAATTTTTTAAGAGATTTTCCAAGGAGAAAGAAGAGGAAAGAGCCTACTAGCATTATGAGATGAAACGGAGTAAGTTACTCTCCTTTTTTTTATATTTGAATTGTAGTGATATAGTTACAAAGATGGGCTCCACAATGTCTTGGTGAGCCCGACTAAGCAAACAGAGGACCTTAAATTTACAAAAGTTGTGCGTAGACAAGGTCCCATTAGATGAAAGAGGTAGTATATTACATTAATTTTTTCGGAGCATGGACGGGATGGGAGAGGTGGAGATCATCCTGACCTCGCTCTGAGCCGAACTCTACCATCCCAGGTATCGACCTAAAAGGAGATGAAAGGAGGACTTAGACAGATAACCTTCTACTCGTATATGCTTTTCCTATTTTCTGTGTGCTGAAACATTTGCAGAGACAATACTTCAAGGAGAGAGGAGCCTGAATGAATACTTCAATAAGCCGTTAAGTCCAGTTTGCTCAACATATTGAAAAGAGCAGGGTCTGAGCTCTGAATGCCAGTCTCCAAGTAAGAAAAGGATTTGCTTGTAAACGGACTCACTAGAACCTGCTTCGAATCTGAATATCCTATTGTTTCTCTCCACCCAAAGACACCAACAACCCACCGTGAACAAAAATGGGTCATAAGCCTAACAAGATGCGTTATCCATAGCTTTTCACCGTGAATGCCAGTTGTCATGAATGGATCGAGGTAACTGAACTTGGTATTAAGAAAGTATTTTGCTTTAGATAAACTCGCAATGAATCAGAAGATGGTCCCGAGTTTCTTGTTCGTCCGAGCACAGAGGGCATAGAGGAGGCCCTTGAATACCTTTCTTTGTTAAAATTTCTGCAGTTAGAATCCTGTTGTTGTATGAAAGCCAATTAAAGATTTTAACTTTCTCCAGAATTTCGATCTTCCATAGTGAGTCATAGAGGATCGACGTTATTCCACGATTTATGAGAAATTGGTAGTACTGTTTTACTGAAAATATATGGTTAGAATGCCATTTTCAGATCCTTTTGTCCTCATCGGGCCTTAACTGGAGTTGAGGAAAGATGTTTGCAAATGAGGAGAGTTCACTCAGAACTGAAGATGGAAGTGGCCATTTAAATAGTCTTTCAATCCTGCCTTTAGCTGAGGCTTCTGCGATTGATCTGGATTGATTGGTTGCCAGGCTAAATAGATTGGGGAATGCTCAGGAAAGAAGTTGATTGTTAAATCATGCGTCATTCCAGAACGACGTCAATTTACTGTTTGAGACCGATGGAACAGAGAACATAGTAAAGAGGCTTCTAATGCTTAACATATTCCTCCAAAAGTGCAAAGCTTGCTTTGTTTGATAAGGATTGGACTCACTCCAGAGGCAATTGGAGTAGTAAATACTTTCGATAAGTAGTCTCCAGGGTCTGTCATGATCATTAAAAAAGTTTAAACCACCATCTTAGCAGTAATGCTTGATTCAATGTGCTTAAGTTTGTGATTCCCAGGCCTCCAAATTTTTTGGGTCGGCAGATTAGCGACCAGTTGGTGAGGTAAGCAACACTGCTGTGAGGTTGGTTGGGGTCACATAGAAACTTCTTGCAAAGTGAATCAATCCTGTGAATTATTTGGCAAGGAAGATGGAAGACGACATCCAGTATATAGGTATGGCTCTCAATACCGTCTGAACAAGTACCGGACATTCTACAAGCGTCAATGCTGTCACTTCCAACCGGCCAGTCTTTATTCTACCTTTTCAACCAAGAAATCCCACTTTGAATTTCAGAGTCTAGGGTGATGCAGGGGATGCCTAAGTACGGAAGAGGAAATGTGTTCACCGTTGAATTAATTTTGATGAATAATAAAATAATTAAGTATATAATAAAATTAATATTTTTATAAATATAATATTTTAGGAGAACTCTAGAGTGTTGAAAGAATAATCTTAAACTCTTAGTTCAAACTCAAATAAGAAGATTTCGGAAGCCTACATGATGTGCACGGCCTCAAAAATCAATGTGGAAGTAAATCTAAAAGTTAGAACCAAAAGGCCTCTCATATTGAAAAATATTCAGAAAAATTCAAAGGGCACACATTCCAGTCAACTCAAGTTTAGTTCGAGTCAACTCAAGCTGAAGAACAAAAGAAAAAGAAGTTTTATTATGCTTAAGTTTCAGTCGATATGCTCTCGAGTCAACACGAATTCTATCCGAGTCGATTCTAGTAAAGAAAGAGAGCAAACAATATTTCAGTGACAAAAACTTTAAGTGGCATCTCGAGTCAACTTGAGCTATTCGAGTCGAAGTTTTCAAAAAATATAGAGAAGTAGATTTTCGGGAGTTTCAACAGAGCAGACTCGAACGACATTTGAGTCGACTTGAATCTTATCCGAGCTAACTCGAGACTCCAATAACTAGTTCTATAGAAAATTCAGAACTCTGCAACTCAAACAACTTTATTTCATATTCCAATGGTCATAAACAACTCTCTGGGCCTTCAAACAATGTTTTACACTTACCTAACTCATTAAAAAGATAAGAGAATATAAGAGAATCAAGAATCAAGCAAGAAACCATAAGAAAAGTCCAAGAGTATATGAAGAGAGTGTTTTCATTTCTCAACCACTTAAAACATCAAATCAATAGTAACTTTTCAGTAAAAAGATAAGCTCTCCTACTCAAAAGCTTCCACAAAAAGAGATTCCTTAAGCCTCATTGACATCAATTAGCTCATTAGAGGAGTTTTTGTTTGTCATTTCTGTTTAATTGAAAATTCTGCTGTAACTAGTTTTAATTGGGGATTGAAGCTAGGTGACCGCTTATCCAAGCCTTTGAATTAGATTGTAAGTCAAGGATTAGCTTAGAGATAAATTGTGGTTGGTAATCCAGTATAAAATCAATTGCATTTTAGATGGTGAGCTCAGAAAAATTATTCGGTTGTAATCTTGGAAAGATTATAGTAAAAAATTTTAAGAGGAGTCTTGAAAAGCAGACATAGATATTAGGACACATCGAACTACAATAAAATTGATTGTGTTTGCTGTGTGCTTATGTTTCTTATAGCTCTTGTTGCTCCTGGATCTCCTGGCTTGAGGTCAGTCGACGAGGATGGAGGAGCTCGACCATCGAGAAATATGAGATCGAGGATGAACTTTCACCGGAGCTTCACCCATTTACCTATAATAAAGTCCCCACCGAAGTGCTCTCTGGTAAAGATCCTCCGATGCTCAAGTTAGGAGATTGTAGAATAATGAGGAGAGAAAGCGTCGAATTGAGTGGCATACCTAGAAGATCTCGGAGACCCTTTATTTATAGGAGAGAAATTGGAGTCATATCCATTTTGTACTCTAATGACTTTCCGAGTTTATCGCCCTGGATTGATTCGAAAGATTTTTTTCTTATTGGGAGATGGGATTGCAAAAGATTCTCCCTTTATTCGAGTTTTTCGATTCGAAGAGGATGCAGTTTCAGCAAGAATGGTTGTAGGTCGGCCATTGAGGACTATGATTGGTCATCTTGTTTATTTAGCTCGACGATCAATTTGGATCCAACGAGGATGAGGTATGAAGGCCTACATCATTTTGCTAGGAAGCGACCTTCAGTAGGTCGATCGAAACTGTAGGTCAGCTTAGACCGACCTACGGCTAACCATGGGTGAAGTGTCACATTGTTCCGCTCAGATGATCCATTGGGTAGGTCGGTGACCGAGCCTAAACAGGCCGAGGCCGCACCACCCCCATTCCATAATAGTTTGCCCCCACTTACGAGGTCGATCTATCTTTGAGCGGCCGATGTAAGTATCCTATCGAAGTCAAGGCCGATTTTCAAATCGTGATCGCATTGCAGTGTTGGAGATCAGTAGCATGATAAGATTGGGAGAAGTCTAATGGCCATGAAATCTAACAGTTCGTTGCTTTGATCCAGGTCTACCCATTCTGATCAATTAGTATCTGACACCTGATGAAGATCTAGAAGGGCAGATGAAATGAGAGTAGATCGGAGCTATCCATGCCTCTTATAAATAGGGGTCAGCGTTATTCTTTTTGACTGCTACTGTTGCTTAAGGGATGAACTCTGGCACTTTGCACATGAGGAATAGCTCGAACTCAGCCGAGCTACCATTGACCCCGCCTTAACTCCCCTCATTGCTCGGCCTCCTCGCCCCTTAGGTCAGTCTTTTCTGCACTCATGAGTCAATTTAGTCTGTCCTGATCTTCTTGGAGCTCTAGTTGCCCTTCTGGTGAGGATCATGATTCTGGGGTAATTAGCTCTCCGGGCAAATCTAAAGAACATGAAGTTTCGGACTATGATCCTTTTAGAATAAATTTCATCCTCTCCTTGGAAGACCTGAAAGTCATTAGGATGAAGTACCATGTCCTCGATGATTTTAAGTTAGAGGTCGCCAGTCCCAAAGAGCGTGTAGCTCTTCCTCAATCTGGATGGGTCGGTGTTTACGAGGAATTGCTAAAAGCTGACCTTAGGTTGCCTTTTCATTTTTTAATCATCGAGTTTCTTAACCTATATAGAATTAGCTTTTGTTGTTTGGTGCCAAACTCCTAGCGACCGATCCTAGGCTTCTTCACCCACTATCTTCTCCTCGGGGTCGAGCCTGTTAGATATGTGTGCCCTAAAAGCCAGAATTAGCTAACACTTGTAATACACATCTAAGGGCAAAATTATAATATTGATTATAAATAATAAAATAGGTTAGTTTCTATCATAGTGTATATTTGAAAGTGTCTGTAATACATCTCTTGAGTTAATGGTAATGATAGTTCATATTTTCAAGAGTTAAAAATTTAAGACATGAATTTTCGTTATTGACTCATAAAATGCTCTCAACCATAAGATCATCATAAGGATGGTGATTAATCCGAAAGGTTGGTGTACGATCGCTTCTTTAAGATAGACGAGTCTTAAGTCTACGGTGTAGAGACACCAAAGTGAGAGTATAGGTACTCGCTAGAGAACGAAGGCACTGAGCGTGACCACCTCGAGCAGTCATGAGGAAGTTTACCTTCTCGTCAATGACTGGCTCGAAGCTGCAGTGGTGTGTCTGGTTCTTTGATCTGAGGTGCATCGGTAGTTCACCTTGAGGGTGTTATAGTTTGACTATACCATAACTCAGTCTCCTAGCCATTCGAAATTCTGAGGTGTATGTTGGCTATAGCATGTTCATTGTAGGAATTAGATTGCACCAATAGGAAATCTATCTACCTCGGTAGATGAGGAGCAGTCCCATGATGATCATGAGAATCAAGTCCATAAGCCCATGGCCATGGTAGAGTGAAATAATAGAAAGAGTTTCAATTAGGATTTTGACATTGAACTTAAATCAAATGATTAATTCATATGACAGAAAATTAAGGTTTGACGATATCACCTTAACTCTAATCCAATCGGAGCTCAAGATAGAGAAACTTAATCACATAGATAACTGCACTGAAAGGTTCATTTTCAGTTCTGATGGATTGCCATTATATGCTACTAGGTGTCACTGATGGATTTTGGGAGCAATTAGAATGATATGGATGATCGATCATACTAGTTGTCTAAATCAAAAAAGATTTGATCGATCGAAAGATATTTCAATGATGTCGATGATAGAGATCATGACATATCTCATTACCATATGAAACTGAACCTAACTAGATCATACAAATAAGGGTTTAGATTTGTATATCATCAATTGGACTAATCCAGTTCAATTGATTTGAATAAGATTCAATTAGGTTCAAGAAAATCATGCTAGCATATGATTGAGCCTAATGTTCTCCTTCAATAATCATTAAAGCTTATCTTGACTGAGCCAAATATGTTTGGACTTACTCAAAAATTTTTACTTGATCTGACTGAAGCTTGTCCAGGTTAGAAAAGGATTGTCTTAATTTATGAGATAAATTTGAGACAACACCTGCCATTTTCATCACCTGCTAAATCTTGTCTTCGGACTTTGATCAAATATCGACCTTTGACACTTAGATATCTGCCCATGTGTCATGCATCCATAGAAAAGAAGATGGAGCTTTGTCCCCCTGCTAAAAGATAGAAAGGGAGGGGGCACACACTTAGGGATGCGTGTGCCTAATGAGGATGATGCCTGGAGTTCCATACAGATGAGACTCCAGGTTGCTTCATGCTCTCTACTTGGGTGGTGCCAAAGAGTCTTCTTTGACCAGTCTTGGCATCACCTAAGGAGGTTTGTGAGGGACTCTAATCTAATTAGATCAGATGATGTCATTCCATTAATCAAATTTAGATCTAATTATATAAAGAGTCGTGATTGGTCGGGATGATGTGGCACTGCATGGCGCAGTAGGGTCTATATAAATCCTATTTATGCCTAGGATTTTGAGTTTCTTTCCTTTGCCCATGCCACATAGCCCCTCTTCCTTCTTCTCCATGCCACCCTTTGATCCTCTCTCTCCTCTCCATGCCCAAGAGGCTTTGGGCATCAGTTTGGTGCGATCCAAGCAATAGAAAGATGACAGAAAATAAAGAAGGCAGCACTGCTGCAAGAGACAACAGCTAATCTTCGAAAGCCATTTTGAAGACCTTCAAGATCATATCCAGATCTAATTTTTAGAGGATAGATTGAAAAGAAGAAGATCTCTAGATCCTGTCCGAGTGGATACCGATAGAGGTAGGCACTTACATGGGTACATCTAGAACCTCAGGCAAACATCAAGATCATCATCAGATAATAAGATTATCCATAATAAGATAAAATTAAATTAAATTTATTTTATTTTATTTTATTTTTTTAAATTAATAAAATTGGATCTAAAGAGTCTCAGATCTAATTTAGATCTAAGAAAATTTTTTTTGAAATATCTCTCTTGATCTAATCAGATCTGAACGAATTTGACCCAAAAAATAGGATTTTTTTCTTCAATTGGTATCAGAGCCAGGTTGTATAATTAATTAGATATAATTTTAATATAATTTTAATCTAATAATTAGATGATTTCAAATATCACATTAGATGTTATTAGATCTAAAAATTAAGAAAATTAAATAATCTAGATCTAAGATGTATGAGATGCATGACTAGACTAGGAATAGAATTGTTCTATGTGTAGTCTAGGATGATCATAATTTTAATTTAATTAATTATAATTTTAGATCTATTTATTTATTATTTTTTTTAATATTATAAATATTATAATTAGATCTAAAAAATAAAAAATAAATTTATTTAATTTTATTCATATGAGATATGATAGATACATGTTTAGACTAGTTGTAGAATAGTTCTACAAAGTTATCTTGAATAAATTTAATTTGATATGATCAAATTTAAATTTTATTTTTTAGATATTTATGAGATAATTTAGATCTAAAAATATGTATGATATCATACATGAGATGTATGCAAAACATGTTTTTAAGTTAGATCAATTTTATATATGTGATATATGTGTAGATATAACTAGTTTTGTAGATTTATCATGTTTCTGATTAAGACGTTCCTCTTGGTCGTTCGATCATAAAAATAAAGTAGGATTTAAAGGCCTTCTCCTTCCATTCGATGGGGTGTTCTTATGATGTGTAGGGATGCTGCACGTTCATCCTTAATCAGAAATCAAAAACTTATTTTCTGCAAAATCCTAGATCTTGAAATCCTAGAATTTTATTTACATATTTTATTTATAAATTCTATACTTATTTAAAAATTATAATTATAAAATATATTAGATCTAAAATTAAAAATTTTTAGATTTAAGACATATTCATAAAATTGAGTTCAAGCTTGTGTAGC
This sequence comes from Cocos nucifera, assembly GCA_006176705.1. NCBI lineage: Eukaryota > Viridiplantae > Streptophyta > Magnoliopsida > Arecales > Arecaceae > Cocos > Cocos nucifera. Next base: position 149,501 of record QRFJ01002697.1, read on the forward strand.
TCAATTAGGTCTAGCGGTTGATCAAATCGAATCAAGAATCGATTAGATGGGATCAAGAGTGCATAAACTGACAAGCCTAATAGAATTAAGTCTAGATCAAGGTCGAGTCACATGAGTGATCGATCAAGTTAAGATCTAATTAGGCTCAGTGGTTAGAGTCTAGATTGTAAGCTAATCTGATTGATTCTGACTCAACAATTTGGTGTCTAAGGTAAGTTTGGTAGATACAATCGACTGATTTTTAATTGAAAGCTACTCGATTCGAATGTGTTCTTATCGTGTTAATGGCATATCCCTTCCACCGATCTCACTTACCTAGCCATATTTGTTGACTCAGTCCTGATCTAAGGTGGCTAATGATTCAGGCTAACCCATGCCACTAAGTTAGTCATAATGGTTATGACTATGTCAAATTAAGTTTATAGAGATCTAAATCAAATCTTTCTATGAAAAGTTTAAGTCTAAGGTCTTCTACCATTATAGATGTGCGAATCCTTTTCGGAGTTGATTATTCTCGACTGGTCATAGTGGTTCAGTTGCACCGAGAAGATGCAACCATATCTAATAGGCATTGGATGCTATGGGCTGGAGGATGGATTGGGCTTAATATTGCGGATATGGTGAGAGACCCAATTAGGAATCCAATCTGTGCAAATGGTGGGTCTGACTTAACTAAGGAGTGGATCAATATTTTGGGCATAATGAGATTCATGAATTAGAGATCAAGCTTGGGTGCACCATGATTAGAGCATCATTGGACAAGAGTTGTTCACTTATTGGCTAATCCATCACTAATAATTGTTAGGTGAGGTGATGAGTTAGTTGGTGGGACTACACCACCCACTAGAAATCATTAATCATGAAAATTTTTGCATCTCTACAAAGAGAGTGTAGGGATCCAAAAAAATAGTGAGAGCTAATTTATTTAAAAAATCAAATTCTTAAACAAATTATTCAAGTCTTAATTATAAAATCTAACTAGAAATTTTGACTCTCTACAGGAAAAAAAAATGTTTGCATCCAATCCATTAGTCCATATCCTAGACACCCATAGACTAACTGACCGGATCCAATTATAAGGATTGGCTCTAAAACTTTAAAATTATTTTGGATTTTGAGAAGTTAACTCATGTATTGGATCCGAATCCTCCCATCTTACTAGCCTATCCGTCCACTGAACAGAGAGCGTCTCTTAATAAATGGATGGATGGAGATAACAAGATCAGATACTATATATTGGGCTCGATGTCTGATGAGCTTTAGCGCCAACATAAAGATATCAAGACTGTCCATCAAATGTTGGCTCACCTGCAAGAGTTGTTTGGTGAACAGAATTATGCAGCCAAATATCAGGTCATTAAATGACTATTTAAGGCTAAAATGCATGATGGGCAGTCAGTCCAAGATCATTATTTGATGATGATCAAAAACTTAGAAGAGCTTGAAAAGCTCAGAGTGAAGTTAGATCAAGATCTGTAGAATGACATAATTCTACAATCCTTGATTGATGCGTATGTGTAGTTCATCATGAACTACCATATGCATAAACTTCAGAGTACTCTGATCGAGCTTATAAATATGCTGATTACTGCTAAGCTTTCTATGAAAGATTCTAAAGGCTCAGTACTTATTATGGAACGGACTTCTTTCAAGAGAAAGTCTTTTGGAAAGAAGAAAAAATCTATGAAAAGACAGAAGGTGGGAGGTGGAAAGAAAAAGAAGGCAGAGCTGAAGAAGGTCGCTGACAAAGAAAAGTATTTCCATTGTAATACTGATGGCCACTAAAAGTGAAACTGCCCTATATACCTGGCCATCCTAAAGAATAAAAAGAAGATAGATTCTTCTGGAGGTATGCTCGTTATTGAATCTAACCTTATGGTTTCTTCTACATCCAGTTGGATACTTGACTCTAGTTTTAGTGCTCATTTATGCACTTCTATGCAGGATCTTGAGGATAGCAAGAGGCTGAGGGATGGTGAGATTATCCTATGTATTGAAAATGGAGTAAGAGTTGCTGCTTTGGCCATGAAAACCTATCCTCTTCGACTACCGTTTGGCTTAGATTTAGTACTTAGGGATTGTTATTATGTGCCTGCTACAAGTAGAAATTTGATTTCTGTTTCATGTTTAGCATAAGAAGGCTATGTAATTAATTTTCTTAAGGACCATTATAATTTTTTTTATAAAAAAAATAAAATTATAAGTGGTTTCCTCATTAACGATCTCTATCAGTTATATATTGATGTATCTATCTTTAATATCGAGCAAAATGTGAATGCTGTAAAATGATCCAGGGATAGTCCGAATGATAGGTATCTATGGCACCTAAGGCTAGATCATATAGCAGAAGATAGGATTAATAAATTAGAAAAAATTGGGCTATTAAGTCCGCTGACTTTCGAGTCATATCCAATTTATGAATCATGTCTTCATGGCAAAATGACTAAGCTTTCTTTTGTGGGACATGAAAAAAGGGCCACAGATCTACTTGCCCTAGTACATACTGATGTGTGGCCCATTTGATATACTGGCTAGAGGCAACTTTGTCTACTTCATAATCTTTATCGATAATTTATCTCAGTATGGGTACATATATCTTATGAGACACAAATCTGAAGTTTTTGAAAAGTTCAAGGAATTCAGACATAAAATTGAAAAGCAAATTGAAAAATTTATTAAGATTCTTCGATCAGATCAAGGAGGTGAATACCTTAGTTGAAAATTCCTAGACTATCTCAAGTAAAGTGGCATAATCTCTCAGTGGACTCCATCTGGAACACCTCAACTCAACAGGATTTCAAAATGGAGAAATCGAATCCTATTAGATATGGTCTGATCCATGATGAGCTTCACAAACCTCTCTGATTTTCTTTGGGGACATAGTCTATTAACTGCTATATATTTACTCAATAGAATTTTCTCTAAAATCGTTCCTACCATATCATATGAGATATGGCATGGTAAGAAACCAAGTCTAAGTCATCTCAGAATTTGGGGCTGTCCAGCTCATGTCAAAAGACAATAAGCGAACAAGTTAGACTTTAGATCCTTTAGAGCTCGATTTATAGAATATCCTAAAGAGTCATTAGGATATTATTTCTACATTTTAGAAGACTATAATGTGATTGTAAGTCGGCATGCCATCTTTCTTGAAAAATGGTTTATTCAAGATAGCAGCATTGGAAAGTAGATCAAACTTAAGGAGAAAATCTTACAAGAGCAACGAGCTAAGGATCCTGTGGAACCAAATTAGATTGAGCCGATACAATCACTACCTCCTCCATCTCATAGATCAAAAATGATTTTTCATCCCCTTGAGAGGTACTTAGGTACTATCTCAGAGGAAGTAGAGGAAATATTTCTCGTAAGTAATGGGATTCATGATGATGATCCCAAAATCTATGACGAGATGATATCAGATATCGACTCTGAGAAATGGTTAGAGGCAATGAGTCAGAAATTGACTTGATGTACTCAAACCAAGTCTGAACCTTGGTAGATCCACTAGAAGGTATAGTACCTATTGGGTGTAAATGGATCTACAAGAGAAAGATTGGTGCAGATGGAAATGTGGAGACATTCAAAGCTAGATTAGTGGCAAAAGGTTATAGTCAGCATGAAGGCATTGACTATTAGCATATCTTTTCACCAGTAGCTATGCTAAAATCTATCTGCACATTGCTTGCTGTTGTAGCTTATTTTGATTATGAAATATGGCAAATGGATGTGAAAATGACATTCTTAAATGGATACCTTGAGAAAGATATCTATATGGAACAGCCGCTAAGTTTCACATCTAGTGATACTGATCATAAAGTATGCAAGCTGCAAAGGTCCATATATGGACTAAGCAAGTATCTCGAAGCTGGAATACTTGATTTAATGATGTGATCAAATTATTTGGTTTCATTAAAAATGAGGAGGAACCATGTGTTTTTAAAAGGATCAGTGGGAGCGCTATTGTCTTCCTCGTACTGTACATGGATGATATCCTCCTTATTGGAAATGATATTCCAATGTTGACCATAGTTAAAATATGGTTATCCAAAGAATTCTTCATGAAAGACCTAGGAGAAGCATCCTTCATTCTAGGAATTAAGGTCTTTAGAGATAGATCAAATAGAATGTTAGGTCTTTCACAGAAGATGTACACAGAAAAAGTGCTAAAGAAGTTTAGCATAGAAAACTCCAAGAGGAGATTGGTACCCTTCAGACATGGCATTCATCTCTCCAAGAAAATGTGTCCCAACACACCAGAAGAGATTGAATGCATGAGTAAGATCCCTTATGCTTCAGTAAGAAGGATCCTCCAAATCAGATTTAGATATGATTTTTAGAGACTTGATAGAGAAGAAGAGGATCTCCAGATCCAATCCAAGTGAATATCGGTAGAGGTCAGGCACTTGCATGGCTAGATCCAGAACCTTCCGCTACTTACAGGATCATCAATGGGTAATAGGATTACCCTACATCAAGGTAAATTAAATTTAATTTAATTTATCTAGATTTTATTTAAATTATTAGAATAATAAGAATTAGATCTGAAATATCTTAGATTTGATTATGGATTAAAGAGAAAAATTTTTGAAATATATCTCTTGATCCGATCAGATCTGAACAAACCTAGTCCGAGAAATGAGGATTTTTCCTTCAACTGGTATCAGATCCAAAGTTCTAAAGTATTTAGATCTAATTTTAAATTTATATTAATTAAAAAATAAGTGATTTTAGATATCACATGAGATCTGATCAGATCTAAAATTAAAAAAACTAAAATTAAATGATTTAGATCTAAGATTAGAAAATATGCATGATTAGTTCTAAAATAAAATAGTTCTATAGAATAGTCTTGCATGTCTATAATTTAATTTAATTAAATCATATTTTTTATCTATTTATTTACTATTTTTTGATATTATAATTATTATAATAACATCTAAAAAATAGTAAATAAAAATTATTTAATTTTAACATCATATGAGATA
>QRFJ01002697.1:154495-174726 GCA_006176705.1 Cocos nucifera
GAGATAAGACTCAAAACAAGTTTTAGATCTATATCATATATCTCATATACAATTAGATCTAATCATAGCATATTTTTGCGTAATCTCATAATATCAAATCATGGATATTTTCAGATCTAAATTATCTCATAATAATCTAAAAAATTAGATTTAAATGAATCCTTATCAAAATAACTCTATCTAGACAACTATGTAGAACTATTCTACAACTAATCTAGACATGCATCAATCATATCTATAATGATGTTAAAATTAAATAATTTTTATTTACTATTTTTTAGATGTTATTATAATAATTATAATATCAAAAAATAGTAAATAAATAGATAAAAAATATGATTTAATTAAATTAAATTATAGACATGCAAGACTATTCTATAGAACTATTTTATTTTAGAACTAATCATGCATATTTTCTAATCTTAGATCTAAATCATTTAATTTTAGTTTTTTTAATTTTAGATCTGATCAGATCTCATGTGATATCTAAAATCACTTATTTTTTAATTAATATAAATTTAAAATTAGATCTAAATACTTTAGAACTTTGGATCTGATACCAGTTGAAGGAAAAATCCTCATTTCTCGGACTAGGTTTGTTCAGATCTGATCGGATCAAGAGATATATTTCAAAAATTTCTCTTTAATCCATAAATCAAATCTAAGAATTTTCAGATGATAGAGAAGAAGAGGATCTCCAGATCCAACCTGAGTGGATACCGGTAGAGGCCAGGCACTTGCGTGGCTAGATCCAGAACCTTCCGCTGCTTACAGGATCATCAACGGGTAATAGGATTACCCACATCAAGGTAAATTAAATTTGATTTAATTTATCTAATTTTATTTTAATTATTAAAATAATAAAAATTAGATCTAAAATATCTTAGATCTGATTATGGATCAAAGAGAAAAATTTTTAAAATATATCTCTTGATCCGATCAGATCTGAACGAACCTGGTCCGAAAAATCAGGATTTTCCTTCAACTGGTATCAGAGCCAAGGTTCTAAAGTATTTAGATCTAATTTTAAATTTATTTTAATTAAAAAATAAGTGATTTTAGATGTCACATGAGATGTGATCAGATCTAAAATCAAAAAAATTAAAATTAAATGATTTGGATCTAAGATTAGAAAATATGCATGACTAGTTCTAAAATAGAATAGTTCTATAGAATAGTCTTGCATGTTTTTGATTTAATTTGATTAAATCATATTTTAGATCTATTTATTTACTATTTTTTGATATTATAATTATTATAATAACATCTAAAAAATAGCAAATAAAAATTATTTAATTTTAAATATCATATGAGATATGATTGATGCATGTCTAGACTAGTTGTAGAATAGTTCTACATAATTGTCTAGATTAGAATTTATTTTGATTAGATCAATTTAAATCTAATTTTTTAGATTATTATGAGATAATTTAGATCTAAAAATATGCATGATTTGATACATGAGATGTATGCAAAATATGCCATGATTAGATCTAATTTGTATATGAGATATATGATATAGATCTAAAACTGTTTTGTAGTATTGCATGTTCCTGATTAAGGCGTTCCTCTTGGCCGTCCGGTCATAAGAACGAAGAAGGGTTTAAAGGCCCTCTCTTCCCATTCGATGGGGTGTTCTTATGATGTGTAGGGGTGCTGCGTGTTCGTCCTTAATCAGAAACCCAAAACTTACTTTCTGCAAAACCCTAGATCCTGAAACCCTAGGATTTATTGTGCATATTTTGTTTATGAACCCTACTTAATTAAAAATTAAGATTATGGAATATTAATTAGGTCTAAAATTGAGAATTTTAGATCTAAGACATATTCATAATACTGGGTTCGGGCTTGGGTAGCTCAATTAGGTCTAAGCGGTTGATCAAACCGAATCAAGAGTTGGTTAGATGGGATCAACAATGCTTAAATTGACCAGCCTAATAGGATTAAGTCTGGGTCAAGATCGAGTCACGATCAAGCAAGACCTAATTAGGCTCAGAGGTTAGAGTCTGGATTGTAGGCTAACCCAATTGGTTCTGACTCAACAATTTGGTGTCTAAGGTAAGTTTGGCACATACGACCGACTGGTTTTTAATTGGAAGCTACTCGACCTGAATGCATTCTTGTACGAGTTAATGGCATATTCCTTCCACCGGTCTCACTTACCTGGCCATATCTGTTGACACAGTTCTGATCTGAGGTGGTCAATAATCCGAGCTAACCCATGCCACTAGGTTAGTCATAATTGTTATGACTAATGACAAGTCTAGTTTAATGAGACCTGAATCAATTCTCCCTAAGAAAAGATTAAGTCTGAGGTCTTCCACCATTGTAGATGTGCGGGCCCTTCCCGGGGTTGATTGTTCTCGGCTGGATACAGTGGCTCAGTTGCACCGGGAAGATGCAACCATGTCTATTAGGCATTGGATGCTATGGGCTGGAGGATGAGTTGGGCTCAATATTTCGGATACGGTGAGAGACTCAATTAGGAACCCAGTCTATGCAAATGGTGGGTCTGACTTAACTAAGGAGTGGATCAATATTTCGGATACGGTGAGATTCATGAATTAGAGACCAAGTTTGGGTGCACCATGATTAGAGAATCATTGAACAAGAGTTGTTCACTCATTGGCTAACCCATCACCAATAACTGTTAGGTGAGGTGATGAGTCAGTTGGTGAGACCGCACCACCCACTAGAAATCATTAATCGTGGAGATTTTTGCATCTCTACAGAGGGAGTGTAGGGATCCGAGAAAATAGTGGGAGCTAATTTGTTTAAAAATAAAATTCCTAAATAAATTGGTCAAGTCAATAATTACAGTATCTAACTAGAATCTTTGACTCTCTACAGGAAAAATGTCTGCGTCCAACCCATTGGCACGTATCCTGGACACACATAGACTGACTGGACCCAATTATAAAGATTGGCTCAGGAACTACAAAATTATTTTGGGTTTCGAGAAGTTAACCCATGTATTGGACCAGGACCCTCCCACCTTACCAGCCCGTCCATCCACTGAACAGAGAGCGTCTCTGGAAAAATGGATAGACGAAGATAATAAGGCCAGATATTACATGTTGGGCTCGATGTCTGATGAGCTCCAGCGCCAACATGAAGATATCGGGACTGCTCGCCAAATGTTGGCTCACCTGCAGGAGATGTTTGGTGAACAGAGTCGCGCAGCCAAATATCAAGTCACGAAATGACTTTTTAAGGCTAAGATGCGTGATGGGCAGTCAGTCCAAGATCACTGTCTGACAATGATCAAGGACATGGAAGAGCTTGAGAAGCTCGGTGTGAAGTTAGACTTGGATCTGCAGAACGATATTATTCTGCAATCCTTGACTGATGCATATGGGCAATTCATCATGAATTACCACATGCATAAACTTCAAAATTCCTTGGCCGAATTAATGAATATGCTGGTTACCGCTGAGCTTTCTATGAAAGGTTCTAAAGGCTCAGTTCTTGCTATGGAATGGACTTCTTCCAAAAGAAAGTCTTATGGAAAGAAAAAGAAGTCTGTGAAAAAGCAAGAAGGTGGAAGGATCAAAGAAGAAGAAGGCAGAGCCGAAGAAAAAGGCCGATGTCAAAGGAAAGTGTTTCCATTGCAACAGCGACGGCCATTGGAAGCGGAACTGCCCTACTTACCTGGCCACCCTGAAGAACAAGAAGGAAGGTCCTTCTGGAGGTATGCTCGTTATTGAGTCTAACCTTACGGTTTCTTCTGCATCCAGTTGGGTGCTTGACTCTGGTTCTAGTGCTCATCTGTGCACTTCCATGCAGGGTCTTGAGGATAGCAGGAGGCTGAGGGATGGAGACATGATCCTACGCATCGGTAATGGAGCAAGAGTTGCTGCAGTAGCCGTGTGGAACATACCCTCTTCGATTACCATCTGGTTTAGACTTAGTTTTGAAAGACTGTTATTATGTGCCTGCAGCTAGCAGGAATTTGATTTCTGTTTCATGCTTAGCACAAGAAGGCTATGTGATTACCTTCTTTAAGGACCATTGTAACATTCTTTATGAAAGAAATAAAATTGCAAATGGTTTCCTTATTAATGGTCTTTATCAGCTACATATTGATGTACCTGTTCTAACTATCGAGCAAAACGTGAATGCCAAACGACCTAGGGATAGTCCAAACGATAGATATCTATGGCACCTGAGATTAGGTCATATAGCAGAAGATAGGATCAACAAATTGGAGAAAAATGGGCTATTGAGTCCATTGACTTTCGAGTCATATCCAACTTGTGAATCTTGTCTTCAAGGCAAAATGACTAAACTCCCTTTTGTTGGACATGGGGAGAGGGCCACAGATCTCCTTGCCCTAGTACATACTGATGTGTGCGGCCCATTTGATGTGCCGGCTAGAGGCAATTTTGTCTACTTCATTACCTTTACCGATGATCTGTCTAGGTATGGGTATGTGTATCTTATGAGACACAAGTCTGAAGCTTTTGAAAAGTTCAAAGAATTCAGACATGAAGTAGAAAAACAAACTGGAAAAACCCATTAAGGTTCTTCGATCAGATCGAGGAGGTGAATACCTTAGCCGGAATTCCTAGACTATCTCAAGGAAAAATGGCATAGTCTCTCAATGGACTCCACCAGGAACACCTCAACTCAACGGGGTTTCAGAATGGAGAAATCGGACTCTATTGGATATGGTTCGATCCATGATGAGCTTCACAGACCTCCCTGATTTTCTTTGGGGACACTCATTGTTAACTTCAATTTATCTACTGAATAGGGTTCCCTCTAAAACCGTTCCTACCACACCGTATGAGATATGGCACGGTAAGAAACCAAGTCTGAGTCATCTCAGAATTTGGGGTTGTCCGGCTCATGTCAAAAGACAACAAGCGGACAAGTTAGAGTTTAGGTCCTTTCAGAGCTCGATTCATAGGATATCCTAAAGAGTCATTAGGATACTATTTCTACATTCCAGAAGACCACAATGTGATTGTGAGTCGACATGCCATCTTTCTTGAAAAATAGTTTATTCAAGATAGCGGCATTGGAAAGCAGATTAAGCTTGATGAGAAAGTCTCACAAGTACAACGAGCTAAGGACCAATTGGAACCAAATCAGGTTGAGCCAATAAGAACACTACCTCCTCCACCTCGTAGATCGGAAAGAGTTTTCCATCCCCCTGAAAGATACTTAGGTATTATTTCAGAGGAAGTAGAGAAAATGTTCCTCGTAGGTAATGGTGCTCATGGTGATGATCCCAAAACCTACAACGAGGCGATATCAGATATCGACTCCGAGAAATGGCTAGAGGCAATGCAGTCAGAAATTGACTCGATGCACTCAAACCAAGTCTGGACCTTGGTAGATCCACCAGAAGGTATAGTACCTATTGGGTGTAAATGGATCTTCAAGAGAAAGATTGGTGCAGATGGGAATGTGGAGACATTCAAGGCTAGACTAGTGGCAAAAGGTTATAGTCAACGCGAAGGCATTGACTATCAGGATACCTTTTCCCAGTGGCTATGCTAAAATCCATCCGCACATTGCTTGCCGTTGCAGCCTATTTCGATTATGAAATATGGCAAATGGACGTGAAAACGGCATTCTTAAATGGATATCTTGAGGAAGATATCTATATGGAACAGCCGCTAGGTTTCACATCCAGTGATACTGATCACAAGGTTTGCAAGCTGCAAAGGTCCATATATGGACTTAAGCAAGCATCTCGGAGCTGGAACACTCATTTCAATGATGTGATCAAAAATGTTTGGTTTCATCAAAAATGAAGAGGAACCATGTGTTTTCAAAAAGGTCAGTGGGAGCGCTGTTGTCTTCCTCGTATTGTACGTGGATGACATCCTCCTTATTGGGAATGATATTCCCATGTTGACAACAGTCAAAATATGGTTGTCCAAGGAATTCTCCATGAAAGACCTAGGTGAAGCATCCTTTATTCTAGGAATTAAGGTCTATAGGGATAGACCGAATAGGATGCTAGGACTTTCACAGAAGATGTACATAGAGGAAAGTACTAAAGAGGTTTAGTATGGAAAACTCTAAGAGGGGATTAATACCCTTCAGACATGGTATTCATCTTTCCAAGAAGATGTGCCCTAGCACACCTGAGGAAATAGAACGCATGAGCAAGATCCCTTATGCTTCTGCAATAGGGAGCCTCATGTATGCCATGCTATGTACACGACCTGATATAGCCCATGCTGTGAGTGTCACAAGCAGATATCAGTCAAATCCAGGTGAAGAACACTGGACTTCTGTGAAATGTATCCTTAAGTACTTGAGAAGAACTAAGGATATGATGTTGGTCTTTGGTAATGGAGAACTCCAAGTCCAGGGATACACAGACTCGGATTTCATGTCCGATATAGATGATCGAAAGTCGACATCTGGGAGTCTGTTTGTGTGCAATGGTGGTGCTGTCAGCTGGAAGAGTTTCAAGCAAACGTGATAGCAGATTCCACCATGGAAGCAGAATATATCGCTGCATCAGAGGCTGCGAAGGAAGCATTCTGGTACAAGAAGTTTGCTGCAGAAATTGGAGTAATGCCATCAGATGCCATTCCTCTATACTGCGACAACAATGGCGCCATAGCCCTTGCTAAGGAGCCGAGGTCTCACCAGAAATCCAAGCACATTGAGCGGCGATACCACCTCATCCGCGATTACCTCGAGAAGGGTTACGTCGAGGTCAAGAGAGTCAACTCCACAGATAATGTGGCAGACCCACTTACAAAGCCGTTGGGCCAGCAGAAGATCGAAGCCCACCTTGAGAAGATGGGACTTAGACTTGTAGCCAATTGGCTTTAGGACAAGTGGGAGATTGTTAGATATATGTGCCCTAGAAGCCAGAATTGGCTGACACTTGTAATACACTTCTAGGGGCAAAATTATAATTTTGACTAATAATCAATAAAATGGGTTATTTTCTATCACATATGTGTATTTAGTGTCTGTGATACATCCTTTGAGTTAATGGTAATGATAATTCATATTTTCAAGAGTTGAAAATTTAAGACATGAATAATCATTATTAACTCATAAAATGCTCCCGACCATAGGATCATCACGAGGATGGTGATTGATCCGGAAGGTTGGTGTACAATCCTTCTCTTTAGTAGATGGGTCTTGAGTCTACGGTGTGGAGACACCGGAGCGAGAGTACAGGTACTCGTTAGAGAACGAGGGCACTGAGCGTGACCACCTCGAGTAGTCATTAGGGAAGTCTACCTTCTCGTCAATGACTGACTCGATGCTGCAGTAGTGTGTCTGGTTCTTTGACCTGAGGTGCATCGGCAGTTCACCTTGAGGGTGTTATAGTTTGACTACACCATTACTCGGATCTCCTAGCCATATGGAACCCTGAGGTGTATGTTGGCTATAGCATGTTCATTGTAGGAACTGGATTGCATCAAGATGGAATCTATCTACCTCGGTGGTAGAGGAGCAGCCCTATGATGATCATGAGAATCAAGTCCAGAAGCCCATGGCCATGGCAGAGTGAAATAATAGAAAGAGTTTCTATTTAGATTTTCACATTCGGACTTGAATCGAATGATTACATCATATGACAGAGACTAGGGTTTGACGAGTTCACCTTAACCCTAATCTGATCGGGGCTCAAGATAGAAGAACTTAATCACACAGGTAGCTGCACCAAGAGGTTCGCATTCAGCTCTGATGGGTTGCCACCATATACTGCTAGGTGTCACTGGTGGATTTTGGGAGCAATTAGAATGATTTAGATGATCGATCATTCTAGCTGTTCGAATCAGAAGAGTTCTGATCCATCGAAAGGAGTTTCGATGATGTCGATGATAGAGATCATGACATATCCCATTACCATACAGAACTGAACCTAACTGGGTCACACAAACAAGGGTTTGAATCTGGTGATCATCAATTGAACTGATCCTAGTTCAATTGATCTGAATGAGATTCAATTAGGTTCAAGGAAAATCGTGCTAGCACTCGATTGAACCTAACGTTCTTCTTTTACTATCATAAATAAGTTGTCCTGACTGAGCCAAAGGAGTTTGTGCTCAATCAGAGGCCTTCATATGGTCTGACTGGAGGTTGTCCAAGTCAGAAAAGGTTGTCTTATTTTGTAAGACATTACCTGCCATTTTTGGTCACCTGCCATTTCTTGTTCTTTGACTTTGGTCAAAAGTCTACCTTTGACTGGTCAAATGTTGACCATTGACACTTTGACTTTTGACCACATGTCATGCACCTATTGGAGAGCTGGTGGGGGCCTGTCCCCCTGCCAGAACCTGGCAAGGAGGAGGGCGCACGCCACCCTTGGCGTGTGCCCAAGTTGGAGGCGCCTAGGAGTCCCTGTTGGACAAGGGACTCCATCTCCTTTTTGGATTCCAATTAGAGTTCTCCTAAGAACCAACTTTGACTGGTCTTAGGCACCCTCTAAGGAGGAATCCAGGGGACTCTATTCCCACCAATCAGATTTAGATCTGATTTCACAAAGGGTTGTGATTGGTTGGGAAGAAGAGGAGTTGGATCACAGCATAGTCTATAAATAAGACCCTGCGCCCAACTCAAAGTGATTGAATCAATTCCCATGCCCCAAGGCTGCCTCTCCCCTCTTCCTCCATGCCAAGTCCATCTTCTCCCTCTCCTCTCCATGTCCAAAAGAGTTTTGGACCTTGGTTGGTGCGATCCAGATCAAGAGAAAGGCGATCAAAAGCTAGAAGGCTGCGCTGCTGCAAAGGACGACTGCTGATCTTCAAAAGAGTTTTGAAGATCCTCCAGATCAGATCCAGATCTAATTTTTGGAGATGTGATAGAGAAGAAGAGGATCTCCAGATCCAACCCGAGTGGATACCGGTAGAGGCCAGGCACTTGCGTGGCTAGATCCAGAACCTTCCGCTGCTTACAGGATCATCAACGGGTAATAGGATTACCCACATCAAGGTAAATTAAATTTGATTTAATTTATCTAAATTTTATTTTAATTATTAAAATAATAAGAATCAGATCTGAAACATATCAAGATCTGATTATGGATCAAAGAGAAAAATTTTTGAAATATATCTCTTGATCTGATCAGATCTGAAGAGGTCCTTTCTAGTCAAAGCTACTAGAAAAGATTTGCTCTTTACTCAAGAATTATAGTACCGGGCAATTTTCTATTGATAGTTGGCCACTCAAACTCGAGCTCATTCTCGGATTTCTTCCAGCAGATCCAGATTTGCTCTCATCTCGAAGGAATTGCTATCTTCATCGAACTCTTCCACTCAAAGCATGGGTAACCCCATCTCTAGGGATATCATAGCTTCTGTACCAAAGGCCAACATGAAAGATGTCTCTCCAGTTGGGACACGTTGCATTATGCGATACGCCCAAAGAACGTTGTATAACTCTTTGACCCATGATCCTTTTGCTTGGCTTATGCAAGCTTTCAACCCCTACAATAATGTCCTATTTGTCACCTCGACCTCACCATTAGTCTGTGGATGACCTACTGACGTCAATCTATGAGAAATTCCATAGTCATTACAAAATCCTATAAATATCGGGTTATTAAATTATCATCCATTATCGATTATGATGGCATGGGGTAAACCGAATCGACATATGATAGTCTTTCAGACAAAATTCCAAACTCTGACTTTGGTAATCATAGCTACTGCCTCTGCTTCTACCCATTTAGTAAAATAATCGATCGTGACAATCAAGAACTTCTTTTGTACCATGGCGATCAGAAATAGTCCGAGAATATCCATTTCCCATTGAGCAAAGGGCCAAGGGGTCGTGATTGGGGCCAATGGAGTTGATGGTCAATGCTGAATGTTTAAGGTCCTTTGGCATTAGTCACACTTTCTCACTAGATTGGCTGTATCTCTTTGCATGGTTGGCCAAAAATATCTCTGCCATAATATTTATGGGACAGAGCCTTGCCCCCTAGGTGATTACCATAGATTCCTTCATGAACTTCTCACAGGACATAGTTGGCTTCCGAAGGATGGAGGCATCTGAGTAGAGGTAGGATGAAAGACCTCTTATACAACTTTTCTTCATAGACGATGTATCGTGGAGTGAGGTGTCTCAACCTTTTTGCCTCATCTCGATCTGCAAGCAAAATTCTATCTTGCAAGTAATGGAGGATAGGATCTATCCAACTCGGTTCTGGATTAGCTTGCATTACCAGGGCCTCCTCAATACTCGGCTTCTCCAGGACTTTCATATATGAGCTTCTTTTTAGGTCGACCATCCCATGGGTTGCTAGCTTAGAAAGGAGATCAGCTCATATATTTTCCACCCTTGATATCTGCTGAACATCCATTGCTAAAAAGCTAGAAGCTAAGTCCCTGATCTTCTGTAGATATTTAACCATATTTGGCTCCCAAGCTTCATATTCTCCCTGAACCTGACCAATCACCAACTGCGAATCACTATGGACTCTGAGATGCCAAACTCTCATTTCTTTTGCTATTCTGAGTCCCACTACCAATGCCTCATACTCGGCTTCATTGTTGGAAAGCCAGAAAGTCAAAGCGTAGGGCATATTCCGCTACTACTCCCTCCGGACTGGTTAAGATCAACCTGGCTCCAGAGCCCGCGGCATTTGAAGATCCATCAACATGTAGGACCCAACATTCATCTATTGAAGGGGCTTCAGCGTGACTAGATTTCTCATCCTAGGATTGTACATTCTAGGATGAAGTCTGCCAATGCTTGAACTTTAATGGACGGTCTCGACAAATATTTGATGTCGAATTTGAAGAGAAAATCCTAATTTTTTGAATCAGGTTCATTCAGATCTGATCGGATCAAGAGATATATGTCAAAAATTTTTCTCTTTGATCCAAATTAGATCTGAGATGTTTCAGATCTGATCTTTATTATTCTAATAATAAAAGCAAAATATAGATAAATTAAATCATATTTAATTTACCTTGATGTAGGGTAATCCTATTATCCGTTGATGATCTCGTAAGTAGTGGAAGGTTCTGGATCTAGCCATGCAAGTGCCTAGCCTCTACCGATATCCACTCGGGCTGGATCTAGAGATCCTCTTCTTCTCTATCATGTCTCCAAAAATTAGATCTGAATTTGATTTGGAGGATCTTCAAAATAACTTTTGAAGATCAGTAGTTGTCCTTTGCAGCAGTGCAGCCTTCTAGCTTTCTGTCGCCTTTCTCTTGACCTAGATTGCATCAACTAAGATCCCAAACTACTTTGGGCATGGAGAGGAAAGGGAGAAGATGGACTTGGCATGGAGGAGGAGAGAGGCAGCCTTGGGGTGTGGAAATTTTTAGATACTCCTTGAGTTGGGCGCAGGGTCTTATTTATAGACTATGCGTGATCCAACTCCTCTTCTTCCCAACCAATCACAACCTCTTTGTGAAATCAGATCTAAATCTGATTGGTGGAAATAGAGTCCCTTGGATTCCTCCTTAGATGGTGCCTAAGACCAGTCAAAGTTGGTTCTTAGGAGAACTCTAATCGGAATCCAAAAAGGAGATGGAGTTCCTGTCCAATAGGGACTCCTGGGCGCCTCCAACTTGGGCACACGCCAGGGTGGCGTGCGCCCTCCTCCTTGCCAGGTTCTGGTAGGGGGACAAGCCCCCACCAGCTCTCCAATAGGTGCATGACATGTGGACAGAAGTCAAAGTATCAATGGTCAATATTTGACCAGTCAAAGGTCAACTTTTGACCAAAGTCAAAGGACAAGAAATGGCAGGTGACCAAAAATGGCAGGTATTGTCTTACAAAATAAGACAACCCTTTTCTGACTTGGACAAGCTCCAGTCAGACCAAGTGAAGGCCTCTGATTGAGCACAAACTCCTTTGGCTCAGTCAGGACAACTTATTTATGATAGTAAAAGAAGAACGTTAGGTTCAATCGAGTGCTAGCACGATTTTCTTGAACCTAATTGAATCTCATTCAGATCAATTGAACTGGATCAGTTCAATTGATGATCACCAGATTCAAACCCTTGTTTGTGTGACCCAGTTAGGTTCAGTTCTGTATGGTAATGGGATATGTCATGATCTCTATCATCGACATCATCGAAACTCCTTTCGATGGATCAGAACTCTTCTGATTCGAACAGCTAGAATGATCGATCATCTAAATCATTCTAATTGCTCCCAAAATCCACCAGTGACACCTAGCAGTATATGGTGGCAACCCATCAGAGCTGAATGCGAACCTCTTGGTGCAGCTACCTGTGTGATTAAGTTCTTCTATCTTGAGCCCCGATCAGATTAGGGTTAAGGTGAACTCGTCAAACCCTAGTTTCTGTCATATGATGTAATCATTCGATTCGAGTCCAATGTGAAAATCTAAATAGAAACTCTTTCTATTATTTCACTCTGCCATGGCCATGGGACTTTCTGGACTTGATTCTCATGATCATCATAGGGCTGCTCCTCTACCACCGAGGTAGATAGATTCCATCTTGATGCAATCCAGTTCCTACAATGAACATGCTATAGCCAACATACACCTCAGGGATTCCATATGGCTAGGAGATTGAGTAATGGTGTAGTCAAACTATAAAACCCTCAAGGTGAACTACCGATGCATCTCAGGTCAAAGAACCAGACACACTACTACAGCATTGAGTCAGTCATTGACGAGAAGGTAGACTCCCTAATGACTACTCGAGGTGGTCACGCTCAGTGCCCTCGTTCTCTAACGAGTATTTGTACTCTTGCTCTGGTGTCTCCACACCATAGACTCAAGACTCATCTACTAAAGAGAAGGATTGTACACCAACCTTCTGGATCAATCACCATCCTCGTGATGATCCTATGGTCGGAAGCATTTTATTGGCAAGGAGGTATAGACCTGAAAGAGAAGGTCTGGAGGATCTTCCTTGATCTGAACTTGGATCTCTTAGAGTCGAATGGCAAGGAGGCCAAGGGAGTTGAGGGTCGAAAAATTCAAATGGAAGATGTCTTCAGCCCCGCTTGTGATGACCCAACTATCAAGGATGTACCATCGGTACCACTCCCAATTGTCATCACCCTACCAGACCAAATGGAGGTAGGCAAATCTAGAGCTTTAGACAGAGCTTAATGTACCATTTTGATTAAGCATGTCTGATCTTTTTTATGTCGGCCTTTTTTGTTTGCCCTCAATTTTTGTCTAGGAATCTTTGTATGGGCCGACCATCACTTGTAAATACTCAACTTTAATACAAAGTCTTCTTTTGCTAAGTTGTTGAGTTTGTATGTTCTTCGTCAAATTTTTCTTTTTCGAGATGTAGATCAACATAGATCTTAGACGGTGTGACTAAAAAGTTGTAGCAAATGATTCATGCTAGCACATTACAATCCTTGGCCATAATTAAGGAGCATGTTTTGATGAATTTTGTGGGATGCATTCCAATCCTCGACCATGGTCGAGGACCGCACGTTGGTGATTTGTATTGAAGATGCATATCACTCCTCGACCGTGGTCGAGGAGCACATATTGGCAAAATATGATGGAGATGCATTCCGCTCCTTGGCCATGGTCATGGCCGAGGAGCGCACGTTGATGAAATTCGATGGAGATGCATTTCGCTCCTCGATCATGGTCGAGGAGTGCATGTTGGTGAAGTCCGATGGAGACGCGTTCTGCTCCTCGACCTCACACGTTGGTGAAGTTCGATGGAGATGCATTCTGCTCCTCGACCGAGCATGCATTGGCAAAATTCGATGAAGATGCATTCTGCTCCTCGGTCGTAGCCTTTTTCAATTCCGATAGCCACTTGTTAGATATATGTGCCCTAGAAGCCAGAATTGGCTGACACTTGTAATACACTTCTAGGGGCAAAATTATAATTTTGACTATAATCAATAAAATGGGATTATTTTCTATCACATATGTGTATTTAGTGTCTGTGATACATCCTTTGAGTTAATGGTAATGATAATTCATATTTTCAAGAGTTGAAAATTTAAGACATGAATAATCATTATTAACTCATAAAATGCTCCCGACCATAGGATCATCACGAGGATGGTGATTGATCCGGAAGGTTGGTGTACAATCCTTCTCTTTAGTAGATGAGTCTTGAGTCTACGGTGTGGAGACACCGGAGCGAGAGTACAGGTACTCGTTAGAGAACGAGGGCACTGAGCGTGACCACCTCGAGTAGTCATTAGGGAAGTCTACCTTCTCGTCAATGACTGACTCGATGCTGCAGTAGTGTGTCTGGTTCTTTGACCTGAGGTGCATCGGCAGTTCACCTTGAGGGTGTTATAGTTTGACTACACCATTACTCGGATCTCCTAGCCATATGGAACCCTGAGGTGTATGTTGGCTATAGCATGTTCATTGTAGGAACTGGATTGCATCAAGATGGAATCTATCTACCTCGGTGGTAGAGGAGCAGCCCTATGATGATCATGAGAATCAAGTCCAGAAGCCCATGGCCATGGTAGAGTGAAATAATAGAAAGAGTTTCTATTTAGATTTTCACATTGGACTTGAATCGAATGATTACATCATATGACAGAAACTAGGGTTTGACGAGTTCACCTTAACCCTAATCTGATCGGGGCTCAAGATAGAAGAACTTAATCACACAGGTAGCTGCACCAAGAGGTTCGCATTCAGCTCTGATGGGTTGCCACCATATACTGCTAGGTGTCACTGGTGGATTTTGGGAGCAATTAGAATGATTTAGATGATCGATCATTCTAGCTATTCGAATCAGAAGAGTTCTGATCCATCGAAAGGAGTTTCGATGATGTCGATGATAGAGATCATGACATATCCCATTACCATACAGAGCTAAACCTAACTGGGTCACACAAACAAGGGTTTGAATCTGGTGATCATCAATTGAACTGATCCTAGTTCAATTGATCTGAATGAGATTCAATTAGGTTCAAGGAAAATCGTGCTAGCACTCGATTGAACCTAACGTTCTTCTTTTTGCTATCATAAATAAGTTGTCCTGACTGAGCCAAAGGAGTTTGTGCTCAATCAGAGGCCTTCATATGGTCTGACTGGAGTTGTCCAAGTCAGAAAAGGTTGTCTTATTTTGTAAGACATTACCTGCCATTTTTGGTCACCTGCCATTTCTTCGTTCTTTGACTTTGGTCAAAAGTCTACCTTTGACTGGTCAAATGTTGACCATTGACACTTTGACTTTTGACCACATGTCATGCACCTATTGGAGAGCTGGTGGGGGCCTTGTCCCCCTGCCAGAACCTGGCAAGGAGGAGGGCGCACGCCACCCTTGGCGTGTGCCCAAGTTGGAGGCGCCTAGGAGTCCCTGTTGGACAAGGGACTCCATCTCCTTTTTGGATTCCAATTAGAGTTCTCCTAAGAACCAACTTTGACTGGTCTTAGGCACCCTCTAAGGAGGAATCCAGGGGACTCTATTTCCACCAATCAGATTTAGATCTGATTTCACAAAGGGTTGTGATTGGTTGGGAAGAAGAGGAGTTGGATCACATAGTCTATAAATAAGACCCTGCGCCCAACTCAAAGGAATTGAATCAATTCTCCATGCCCCAAGGCTGCCTCTCCTCTCCTCCTCCATGCCAAAGTCCATCTTCTCCCTCTCCTCTCCATGTCCAAAAGGAGTTTTGGACCTTGGTTGGTGCGATCCAGATCAAAGAAAGGCGATCAGAAAGCTAGAAGGCTGCGCTGCTGCAAAGGACGACTGCTGATCTTCAAAAAGAGTTTTGAAGATCCTCCAGATCAGATCCAGATCTAATTTTTGGAGATGTGATAGAGAAGAAGAGGATCTCCAGATCCAACCTGAGTGGATATACCGGTAGAGGCCAGGCACTTGCGTGGCTAGATCCAGAACCTTCCGCTGCTTACAGGATCATCAACGGGTAATAGGATTACCCAATCAAGGTAAATTAAATTTGATTTAATTTATCTAATTTTATTTTAAATTATTAAAATAATAAGAATTAGATCTAAAATATCTTAGATCTGATTATGGATCAAAAGAAAAAAATTTTTGAAATATATCTCTTGATCTGATCAGATCTGAACGAACCTGGATCCGAAAAATCAGGATTTTTCCTTCAACTGGTATCAGAGCCAAGGTTCTAAAGTATTTAGATCTAATTTTAAATTTATTTTAATTAAAAAATAAGTGATTTTAGATGTCACATGAGATGTGATCAGATCTAAAATCAGAAAAAATTAAAATTAAATATGATTTGGATCTAAGATTAGAAAATATGCATGACTAGTTCTAAAATAGAATAGTTCTATAGAATAGTCTTGCATGTTTTTGATTTAATTTGATTAAATCATATTTTAGATCTATTTATTTACTATTTTTTGATATTATAATTATTATAATAACATCTAAAAAATAGTAAATAAAAATTATTTAAAACATCATATGAGATATGATTGATGCATGTCTAGACTAGTTGTAGAATAGTTCTACATAATTGTCTAGATTAGAATTTATTTTGATTAAGATCAATTTAAATCTAATTTTTTAGATTATTATGAGATAATTTAGATCTGAAAATATGCATGATTCGATACATGAGATGTATGCAAAATATGCCATGATTAGATCTAATTTGTATATGAGATATATGATATAGATCTAAAACTATTTTGTAGTATTACATGTTCCTGATTAAGGCGTTCCTCTTGGCCGTCCGGTCATAAGAATGAAGAAGGGTTTAAAGGCCCTCTCTTCCCATTCGATGGGGTGTTCTTATGATGTGTAGGGGTGCTGCGTGTTCGTCCTTAATCAGAAAGAAATCCAAAACTTACTTTCTGCAAAACCCTAGATCCTGAAACCCTAGGATTTATTGTGCATATTTTGTTTATGAACCCTACTTAATTAAGAATTAAGATTATGGAATATTAATTAGGTCTAAAATTGAGAATTTTAGATCTAAGACATATTCATAATACTGGGTTCGGGCTTGGGTAGCTCAATTAGGTCTAAGCGGTTGATCAAACCGAATCAAGAGTTGGTTAGATGGGATCAACAATGCTTAAATTGACCAGCCTAATAGGATTAAGTCTGGGTCAAGATCGAGTCACGATCAAGCAAGACCTAATTAGGCTCAGAGGTTAGAGTCTGGATTGTAGGCTAACCCAATTGGTTCTGGCTCAACAATTTGGTGTCTAAGGTAAGTTTGGCACATACGACCGACTGGTTTTTAATTGGAAGCTACTCGACCTGAATGCATTCTTGTACGAGTTAATGGCATATTCCTTCCACCGGTCTCACTTACCTGGCCATATCTGTTGACACAGTTCTGATCTGAGGTGGTCAATAATCCGAGCTAACCCATGCCACTAGGTTAGTCATAATTGTTATGACTATGACAAGTCTAGTTTAATGAGACCTGAATCAATTCTCCCTAAGAAAAGATTAAGTCTGAGGTCTTCCACCATTGTAGATGTGCGGGCCCTTCCCGGGGTTGATTGTTCTCGGCTGGATACAGTGGCTCAGTTGCACCGGGAAGATGCAACCATGTCTATTAGGCATTGGATGCTATGGGCTGGAGGATGAGTTGGGCTCAATATTTCTGGATACGGTGAGAGACTCAATTAGGAACCCAGTCTATGCAAATGGTGGGTCTGACTTAACTAAGGAGTGGATCAATATTTCGGATACGGTGAGATTCATGAATTAGAGACCAAGTTTGGGTGCACCATGATTAGAGAATCATTGAACAAGAGTTGTTCACTCATTGGCTAACCCATCACCAATAACTGTTAGGTGAGGTGATGAGTCAGTTGGTGAGACCGCACCACCCACTAGAAATCATTAATCATGGAGATTTTTGCATCTCTACAGAGGGAGTGTAGGGATCCGAGAAAATAGTGGGAGCTAATTTGTTTAAAAATAAAATTCCCTAAATAAATTGGTCAAGTCATAATTACAGTATCTAACTAGAATCTTTGACTCTCTATAGGAAAAATGTCTGCGTCCAACCCATTGGCACGTATCCTGGACACACATAGACTGACTGGACCCAATTATAAAGATTGGCTCAGGAACTACAAAATTATTTTGGGTTTCGAGAAGTTAACCCATGTATTGGACCAGGACCCTCCCACCTTACCAGCCCGTCCATCTATTGAACAGAGAGCATCTCTGGAAAAATGGATAGACGAAGATAATAAGGCCAGATATTACATGTTGGGCTCGATGTCTGATGAGCTCCAGCGCCAACATGAAGATATCGGGACTGCTCGCCAAATGTTGGCTCACCTGCAGGAGATGTTTGGTGAACAGAGTCGCGCAGCCAAAGTATCAAGTCACAAAATGACTTTTTAAGGCTAAGATGCGTGATGGGCAGTCAGTCCAAGATCACTGTCTGACAATGATCAAGGACATGGAAGAGCTTGAGAAGCTCGGTGTGAAGTTAGACTTGGATCTGCAGAATGATATTATTCTGCAATCCTTGACTGATGCATATGGGCAATTCATCATGAATTACCACATGCATAAACTTCAAAATTCCTTGGCCGAATTAATGAATATGCTGGTTCACCGCTGAGCTTTCTATGAAAGGTTCTAAAGGCTCAGTTCTTGCTATGGAATGGACTTCTTCCAAAAGAAAGTCTTATGGAAAGAAAAAAAAAGTCTGTGAAAAAGCAGAAGGTGGAAGGAACAAAGAAGAAGAAGGCAGAGCCGAAGAAGAAGGCCGATGTCAAAGGAAAGTATTTCCATTGCAACAGCGACGGCCATTGGAAGCGGAACTGCCCTACTTACCTGGCCACCCTGAAGAACAAGAAGGAAGGTCCTTCTGGAGGTATGCTCGTTATTGAGTCTAACCTTACGGTTTTCTTCTGCATCCAGTTGGGTGCTTGACTCTGGTTCTAGTGCTCATCTGTGCACTTTCATGCAGGATCTTGAGGATAGCAGGAGGCTGAGGGATGGAGACATGATCCTACGCATCGGTAATGGAGCAAGAGTTGCTGCAGTGGTGGTGGAAACATACCCTCTTCGATTACCATCTGGTTTAGACTTAGTTTTGAAAGACTGTTATTATGTGCCTGCAGCTAGCAGGAATTTGATTTCTGTTTCATGCTTAGCACTAAGAAGGCTATGTGATTACCTTCTTTAAGGACCATTGTAACATTCTTTATGAAAGAAATAAAATTGCAAATGGTTTTCCTTATTAATGGATCTTTATCAGCTACATATTGATGTACCTGTTCTAACTATCGAGCAAAACGTGAATGCCAAACGACCTAGGGATAGTCCAAACGACAGATATCTATGGCACCTGAGATTAGGTCATATAGCAGAAGATAGGATCAACAAATTGGAAGAAAAATGGGCTATTGAGTCCATTGACTTTTGAGTCATATCCAACTTGTGAATCTTGTCTTCAAGGCAAAATGACTAAACTCCCTTTTGTTAGGACATGGGGAAAAGGGCCACAGATCTCCTTGCCCTAGTACATACTGATGTGTGCGGCCCATTTGATGTGCCGGCTAGAGGCAATTTTGTCTACTTCATTATCTTTACCGATGATCTGTCTAGGTATGGGTATGTGTATCTTATGAGACACAAGTCTGAAGCTTTTGAAAAGTTCAAAGAATTCAGACATGAAGTAGAAAAATAAACTAAAAAACCCATTAAGGTTCTTCGATCAGATCGAGGAGGTGAATACCTTAGCCGGAAATTCCTAGACTATCTCAAGAAAAATGGCATAGTCTCTCAATGGACTCCACCAGGAACACCTCAACTCAACGGGATTTCAGAACGGAGAAATCGGACTCTATTGGATATGGTTCGATCCATGATGAGCTTCACAGACCTCCCTGATTTTCTTTGGGGACACTCATTGTTAACTTCAATCTATCTATTGAATAGGGTTCCCTTTAAAATCGTTCCTACCACACCGTATGAGATTGGCAACGGTAAGAAACCAAGTCTGAGTCATCTCAGAATTTGGGGTTGTCTGGCTCACGATCAAAAGACAACTAGCGGACAAGTTAGAGTTTAATGTCCTTTAGAGCTCGATTCATAGGAATTCCCTAAAGAGTCATTAGGATACTATTTCTACATTCCAGAAGACCAACAATGTGAATTGTAGTCGACATGCCATCTTTCTAAAAATAATTTATTCAGATGCGGCAATTTGGAAATAGAATCAAGCTTGATGAGAAGTCTCGCAAGCAGAACGAGCTAAGGACCAAGTGGAACCGAAATCAGGTTGAGCAACAGAACACTACCTCCTCCACCTCATAGATCGGAAAGAAGTTCACCTCCACCCTGAAGATACTTAAGGTATTATTGTCCAGGAGGATTAGAGAAAAT
>QRFJ01002698.1:0-72500 GCA_006176705.1 Cocos nucifera
AGAGACAAGAAATGGAGTGCCTAAGGCCTTCTTGACCGTAATGAACAAAATGGCGATGACAGGTAGTGTCTTACAAATAAGACAACCTTTTCTGACTTGGACAAATCCTGGGCACCTGTTTCAGAGTTAGTGTGTCTGGAATTCTTTGACTTTCACATATGAACGCGCCTCCAATTTCACCTTGAGAAGGCTCGTATAAACTCTATTTTGCTTTCGAGTAACACGCACGATCAATACTTATTTATGAATAAGCAAAAGAAGAAACGTTGGTGCTCCCTAGCCAATTTCAATCAGTTAAAACCGTGCGTACGATTTGGATGGTTTTGGTTCTTCTATGACGAATGCTCCTTCATTTGAGATATGCTTAATCTAGATCAATTGACTAGATCGAGTGATGGAATTTAGGTAGAGAAATCTATCTAACACGTCGGTGATCAGATTCAAACCTTTAGGTATTGTGTGAGATCAGCCCACTTTAAAGTGGTATGTCAAAGTTTCATTCTGTATGGTAATGGATCAATATCCATGGTTCAATGAATTTCCTATTCAGGGTCCCGAACTATCATGCGATAAGATAACTGTGGTACTAATTCAGATGGATAAGAAAAGTCAGGTTTAACTCTTTCTCGATTCACGTTATTGTTATCTCACATAGTCTGAGGAGAGACGATTCGAGAATCAAATTGACTATTACATTCATAAACAGAGACAGGGTTTGATGAGTTCACCTAAATAATCGACTCAAGGGAAATCAAAAATGGCTTCTAAGATAGAACGACCCCCCGAACCTTCACCCACATAAAGGTAGTTGTAATTGCTCCTAAGAGGTTCGCGCCAAAATCCACCAGTGACACTAGCAGTATATGGTGGCAATCCCATCAAGAGCTGAATGCGAACCTCTTTGGTACAGCTACCTGTGTGATTCAGTTCTTCTATCTTGAGACCCCGATCAGATTAGGGATTTAGGTGAACTCGTCAAACCCTAGTCTCTGTTATATGATGTAATATTTGATTCGAGTCCAATGTGAAAAATCTAATAGAAACTCTTTTCTATTATTTTCACTCTACCATGGCCATGGATTTCTGGACTTGATTCTCATGATCATCATGGGCTACTCCTCTATCACCGAGGTAGATAAGATTCCATCTTGATCCAATCCAGTCCTAAATAACATGTCATAGCCAACATACACCTCAGGGTTTCATATGGCTAGGAGACCGAGTAATGGTGTAGTCAAACTATACACCCTCAAGGTGAACTGTCGATTGCACCTCAAGTCAAAGAATCAGACACACTACTGAGCATCGGTCAGTCATTGACGAGAAGGTAGACTCCTAATGACTACTCGAGGTGGTCACGTTCAGTGCCCTCGTTCTCTAACGAGTACCTGTACTCTCGCTTCGGTGTTTCCACACCGTAGACTCAAGACTCATCTACTAAAGAGAAGCGATTGTACACCAACCTTCCGGATCAATCACATCCTCGTGATGATCCTATGGTCAGGAGCAATTTATGAGTTAATAATGATTATTCATGTCTTAAATTTTCAACTTTTAAAAATATGAATTATCATTACCATTAATTCAAAGGATGTATCACAGACACTAAATACACATATGTGATAGAAAATAATCCATTTATTAATTTTAGTCAAAATTATAATTTTGCCTCTAGAAGTGTATTACAAGTATCAGTCAATTCTGGCTTCTAGGACACATATATCTAACATTTCCTTCCTTATCTTCTTATGGTTTCCTCCCTCCATCCCACCCACTCATCCTCCCATCTCCCTAATCTCTCCCAATCCCTCCTCCACTACCCCCTCAACCCCATCAAATCCCTCTCCAACTTCTCCCCATCCTCCCCTCCTTGCCTTTATGGGTGTGCATGGTTCAATTCGGATCACCGTGAGATCAATTTTTAAACTGAACAGATTTGAATCGATTTTCTAAAATCAAAACCAAAACCAAACAAACCCTATAGAAAAACTAGTTCAAACTGAATCAATAAAGTTGGATTGGTTCAGTTTAGTTTATTAGATTGTTGGCTATTAGGCTTATGTCTAATAGATGGTTATAGAATGGAGTAAATGGACTACTATCTATTTTAAACTTTTTTAATCATATAAAATAGATAATTTATGTTATTGGTGCAGAATCTGGTTAACGTCGGATCAAGCTGGAGTCGAGAAAGATGAGATCACCGTTGGTGACCTGCAAAATAAAATCCCATCTAGAGTCGGTAGTGGTGGCTCCGGCAGGATCCTCCAACGATTAAGTCTGTTTTTCTGACCAACAGAAATGGAGTGCTCAGGAAAGAGTTCGGCAGAGTTTTAGAAAGAAAAAGAGAGCTTAGAGGAAATAAAAATGTATCCGGAGGATTTTCTTTGTAGATGGAGCCTAGAGCTGATAGTGACAGCCGTAGCTGTCTGGTGGCTGGCCGCTCGGGGCCGCATGAGAGGGGCACCGCCTGCAGCAGACTGACAGTGACAACTGTAGCCGTCTAGTAGCTGGCCACTCAGGGCCACGTGGGGTTGGATATGGAGAGGGAGAGGTGTCGTCAGATTGATAGTGACCGTTCGTTGAGATTCAATAATCAAAGTTCGGAGGAAGCAGACATTGATCGGTGAAGAGCTTCGACATACATCGAGTTCAGAGAAGTTCGACTCATAAAGGGGATACGACTAGAGGGGATCACCTAGGAGGAATGCTAGTTGAAATCTAGAAGCAATCCACTGAAAAAATTCGACTAAAGGAGAAGTCCGGAAGGAGTTTGACTCCTGAAGAAATTCGACTGAAGAAGAAATTCAGAAAAAGTTTGGCTCCTGAAGGAGTCCGACTGAAGGAGAAATCCGAAAGAAGTTTGGCTCATGTAGGCATCCGATTGAAGAAAAAATCCGAAAGAAGTTCGGCTCTTGAAGGAACTTGACTAAAGAAGAAATCCGAAAGGAGTTCGGCTCCTGAAAGAACTTGACTGAAGGAGAAATTCGGAAGGAGTTTGGCTCCTGGAGGAATCCGATTGAAGGAGAGATCCGAAAGAAATTCGGCTCATGAAGGAATCCGACTGAAGAAAAAATTCGAAAGAAGTTCGGCTCTTAGAGGAGTCCGATTGAAGAAGAAGTCTGGGAGGAGTTCGGCTCCTGGAGGAACTTGACTGAAGGAGAAATTCAGGAGTTTGGCTCTTGGAGGAACTTGACTGAAGGAGAAATTTGAAAGAAGTTTGGCTCATGGAGGAATCTGACTAAAGAAGAGATTCAAAAGAAGTTCGGCTCTTGGAGGAGTCCGACTGCTGGAGAAGTTCGGCTGGGGCTCAGCCACTAAGGAGTTCAATCGGATGAAAAAGTTTGGCTGTTGGAAGAGTTTGGTCGGCTGAAGAAGTTCGACTAAGGTTTGACCGTTGGAGAAGTTTGACTGAAATTCGACCGCTGGAGGAGAATTCTCGATCGAAGCTCTTCCATGATTACCGGTTGTATTAGGCTAAGCATCAGGCTGGACTTCGACGGGAGCGAGGTTTATCCCCAATAATAGTCCCCTCCACTCTCAAGTTCAAAATTCGAAGGAAGAGGTACAAAAAAGATAACTGCCGAAGTTTTTTTCTGGGCTCTGCATCCGTTGAGGTTGAAATTTGGGGGAGATCTTGTCTCCAGCTGAGGTTGATATTGAAGTGGAAGCTCGAAAAAGATTTTATCTTCAGTCGAGATTGAAGTTGAAGCTCGGAGGAGATCTTCTCTCCAACCGAGGTTGAAGGAGATTCTGTCTCCTGTTGACGTTGAAGTTGAAGGTCGGGGGAGATCTTGTCTCCAACCGAGATTGACATTGATGCTCGGGGGAGATCTTCTCTCCAATCGAGATTGAAGAAGATCTTGTCTTCTATTGACGTTGAAGTTGAAGCTCAAAGGTGATCTTATCTCCAGCCGAGATTGAAGGAGATCTTATCTCCTATTGACGTTGAAGTTGAAGCTCGAAAGAGAATTCTGATCCCGGGTTTCCACGCTCGCTGCTTGTTGCGGACGTCGAGCTCGTTGTGGACGTCGGGCTTATCGTGGAAGTCGAGCTAGGATCTCTCTTACAAACTAGGATAAGATTCTACTATTCGCATTTGACGTAGTCAGGTTGTCGTAAAAAAGCACGTGTAAGGATTCTCCACCGAGCTTCTTCCTTCTCCACATTTTTGGTCTACGGGGTTTCGATCTTTACTCATTCTAGGATGAGGTTCTCCTCCTGTTCCTAATAGGCTGTAAGGGCGTATTTAGGATTGTTATCAAGGCCTCTCTTCTCACCTCGTCTAAAATGAACGAGGCCTTCAACTTTGCTCCCGTTAAGACGAGATTCTCCTCCTATTCCTAATGGATCGTAGGGGCACATAAGGGCCATTGTCAGGGCCTCTCCCCCCATCTCGTATAAAATGAACGAGATCTTCAACTTTACTCCCGTTAGGATGAGGTTCTCCTCCTGCTCCTAACGGGTCGTGGGGCACATAAGGGCCGTTGTTAGGGCCTCTCCCCATCTCGTATAAAATAAACGAGATCTTCGACTTTATCCATGTTAGGACGAGGTTCTCCTCATATTCGTAATAGGCTATGAGGGCACATAAGGGCCATCGTCAGGACCTCTCCCCCATCTTGCCTAAAATGAACGAGGCCTTCGACTTTGCTCGCATTAGAACGAGGTTCTCCTTCTATTCCTAACGGACTGTAGGAGCACATAAGAATCGTTGTCAGGACCTCTCTCCTCATCTCATCTAAAATAAATGAGGTCTTCGACTTGCTCATGTTAGGACGAGGTTCCCCTCCTGTTCCTAATATGGCCACTATTGATTGCTTTTCCCCTGTCATCAGATAGTTTTCGCACCGAGAAATAATAATATTGAAATGGAGGAGTTTTATTGAAGAAAAATTATCGATAGTACATTCTCAGATTCTCTGAGTTTCAAGGTCGTGGAAGCATTGTTCCTCTGAGCTTCTTCAGGCGATAAGTTTCGGATCGGACGACCTCCTCTATTTCATGTGGGCCTTTCCAATTCGGGGTAAGCTTCTCCTGGCTCTAAGGCTGAGAGATGACGGCTCACCGAAGTACTAAGCCCCCTTAGAGATAGCGTTGATGATGCCGGAAGGGGACCGATCTCCTTGTTGTTTCTCCCTCATTGATGGTTCTAGCTGCGGTGGCGCCATTGGCTTGCTTTAGGCTGGCGTCTGTGGAGCATTGAGGGGGGCATAGTTGTGAAACTTTCAGGGAGGACTTCTTCATGCCCTTCCATCGGGGCTTCTTTGACGACGAGCTCAAAGAGTTCGGACTCGCTTGCGCTTGGGGGGAGTCCATAAGCGCGGCCGAACTTCATTCGGCTCTCCATCAGCGGCGAGTCTATGCCGCTCTCCTGCGGCTTTCTCATTCTTTAACTTGAAGCTTCTTCCGCTTGAGCATATCCCTCAGCACGAGCTTTCAGATCGACAAAGTCCCAGAGGTATTTCTTCTCTAAGGAGAATAACAAATCGTTCTTCTAAAAGCTATCCTTGAGTGCAGCCATCACAATTGACTGGTCTAGGTTACGGACCTCCAATGTAGCAGCATTAAATCGGATGACATAAGCCCGGATGAATTTTTTCTCCTTCTGCTTGATATTCATCAGAAAATCTGAACCTCGATGCGGATGTCGGTTGCTGACGAAGTGAGCCGCAAACTGATGGCTCATCTGATCAAAGGAGAAGATCGTACCCAGCTTCAACGTTGAATACTAGTTTCTTGCTGCTCTCTTTAAGATAGATGGAAAAGTTCGACATAATATAGCGTCTGGTGCGCCATGGAGCAGCGTCATGGTTCGAAAGGCTTCCAAGTGATCGACCAGATCAGAGGTTCCATCGTAGTTTTCAAATTGGGAAAGCTTAAAGTTCGACGGAACAGACTCTTGCATAATTCAGAGAGAGAAAGAAGGATCGGTGTGAATGTCGTCATGATGAGCTGGGGCAATGTGGTCGAGCTCCTCAATCCGTCGATCCATCTCCCATAGTTTCTAATCGAGGACGTCAACTTGATCACAAGTCTTGAAAAGCTTCCGATCGTGGATGGGGAAGATCCCTTTTGGAGAAGAACCATGATCCAAGCAAGGATCCTCTGCTCTCTATTTCTCCTTCCTAGGGGCGACGGGTATGCTAGCCCAAGTGCTCCTCCTTGGGATCGATTTCTAACATCCTAACGGTGAGTTTTCTTATGGAACCACCACCAGAGGCTGCCGCATGACCTGCACCATTTCGATGAGGCCTTGAATCCACTGCATCAGTAGGTTAAACTGCTCCGAATCTACTACGACCGTCGATGGAGGAGGAGATTGAAGCACCGACGATGGAGTAGGGATAGACGGATCTGATCCAGATCTGACGGTAGAAGCGATAGATCTCCGGATAGTCGCCATCTTTGGAGATATTTCTCGGGGTTGAGGAAGAGGATGAAAATGAACCTTGAAGAAGAAGATCCATAGGATCGACTAAGCACTTCTTTAAGAACAAGAATACCTGAAAAACAGAAGGCCCTTCCTCTAGCGCCAATTCTGTTGGTGCAGAATCTGATTGACGCTGGATCGAGCTGGAGTCGAGGAAGATGAGGTCGCCACCGGTGACCTACAAAATAAAGTTTCATCCGGAGTCGATGGTGGTGGCTCCGGTAGGACCCTCCGATGATCAAATCAGTTCTTTTGGCCAATAGAAATGGAGTGCTCAAAAAAAAGTTCGACAGAATTTCGAGAAGGAGAAGAGAGCTTAGAGAAAATGAAAACATATCTGGAGGGTCTCTTTTATAGATGGAGCTCGGAGCTGATAGTGACAGTTGTAGCTGTCTGATGGCTGACTGCTTGAGACCGCATTAGAGGGGTTCTGTCTGCAGCAGACTGACAGTGACAGCCGTAGCTGTCTGGTAGCTGATCGCTCAGAGCCATGTGGGGTTCGGTACGGAGAGGGAGAGATATCGTCAGACTGATAGTGACCATTCGTTGAGATTCAATAATCAAAGTTTGGAGGAAGCAGGCGTTGGTCAGTGAAGAGCTTCGATATACATCAATTCCAGAGGAATTCGGACTCCTAAAAGGGATATGGCTAGAGAGGATCATTCGGAAGGAATGTTAGCTGAAATCTGGAAGCAATCTGCTGGAGGAATCCGACTGAAGAAGAAATTCGGAAGAAATTCGGCTCCTGAAGAAATCCGACTGAAGGAGAAATCCAGGAGTTCGGCTTCTAAAGGAGTCCGACTGAAGGAGGAATCCGAAAGAAGTTTGGCTCCTGTAGGCATCCGACTGAAGGAAAAATCCGAAAAAAGTTCAGTTCCTGGAGGAACTTCACTAAAGAAGAAATCCAAAAGGAGTTCGGCTCTTGGAAGAACTTGACTGAAGGAGAAATTCGAAAGAAGTTCGGCTCTTGAAGGAATCCGACTGAAGAAGAAATCCGGAAGGAGTTCGGCTCATGAAGGAGTCCGACTGAAGGAGAAATCCGGAAGGAGTTCGACTCCTGAAAGAATTTGACTGAAGGAGAAATCTGGAAGAAGTTTGACTCCTGGAGGAGTCCGACTGAAGGAGAAGTTTAGGAGGAATTTGGCTCTTGGAGGAACTTGACTGAAGGAGAAATTCGAAAGGAGTTTGGCTCCTGAAGGAATCTGACTGAAGAAGAGATCCGGAAGGAGTTTGGCTCTTGGAGGAGTCCGACTATCGGAGAAGTTTGGTTGGGGCTCGGCCGCTGAGGAGTTTGGCCAGTTGAAGGAGTTCGGTTAAGGTTTGGCCGCTGAAAGAGTTCGATCGATTGAAAGAATTCGGCTAAGATTTGGCCGCTAGAGGAGTTCGACTGGAATCCGATTGCTGGAGAAGAATTTTCGATCGAAATTTTTCCGTGATTATCGGTTGCATTAGACTAAATATTAGACTGAACTTCGGCAGAAGCGGAATTTATTCCCAACATATGTGATGTCTTGGGCTAAACAGAGAAACGGTAAATCGATAGAAGAGAGAGAGAGAGAGAGAGAGAGGGAGGGAGGTTGGTTTGGTTTAAATCGGATTTTTCAAAACCGAAACTGAACTGATTTGTTTGATTTCTAAAATTTTCAAATTGAAACCAGAGATCCAAACCAAATTTGCAAGGCTCAAGTGGGATGAACCGGGTGGGATGAAGAGAGGATACGGACAGCATCACGGAGCGGAAGTCCAAGGCCCGGTCCGAAAAGCCCGATCAGTAATCATGTCGGATCTGAAAAGAAGGCCCAAAGGCCATGGGATGTTTGGTAGAGCCCGGTCCAGCCCGGCCCGTAATTTGAGCAGGACGCATTCAACCGTCTTGCACTTGAGCCAGTAGGGCACCAGCAGTAACAGGCACCACTTTCCTACTTTATGACCGTGAGAAATTTAAAAAACTCGTAAGACAATAACAAAACACCAGAGGCTGTCGCCCGCTACCGCATAGAATACAAAGAAGACTTCCTTTCTTATTATTAGATCTATTCTTCCCCACCGACGCACCGACGAGAGAGAGAGCGAGAGGGTTTAATGGCCCACCGCTCGCCAATGCTGGCGGTGACCGCAACCGCCCTCGCCCTGGCAGCAATCTTCTCCGCCACCGCCCCCTCGGCCTCCGCCGCCACCGACTCTCCGTCGGCCTACACCAACCACACCGTCGGCGGCGCCGCCGGCTGGCTCTTCAACTCCTCCTCCAACTCCTCTGAGGCCGACTACTCCACCTGGGCCAAATCCCAGAAATTCTTTCTCGGCGATTACCTCAGTACCAGAATCCTTCAACCCCCTCTTGTCCTTTCTCGATCGCTTAATGTTTGGCAGTTTTTAGATAATTTTATCCATAATGTTTGGCAGTTTTTCACACGAATGCGAACGCGACGGTTATCCAGACCAAGAACGAGACGACGTACCAGAAATGCAGCACCGACGAGGACAACGGCGACGACTACTTCGTCTACTCCCCCACCGCTAGTGGCCTCGGAGGGGCTGCGCCAGCGGTGTTGGCGGTGGCGCTGACAGAGGAGGGGGTAAGCTACTTCTTCTCGGACGCGGACGACGGGATCCAGTGCTTCCAGGGTATGCGGTTCCAGATCTCGGTGGCGCACGGCCTGGGGCTGCCGCCGGCGCTCAGCCAGCCACCACCGCCGCCGTACAAGGACCCGTCGCCGCCGCCGATGTCGTCGTCGACGACGATCCCGGAAACCAGCGTCCAGGGGGAGAGGTTCTACAACGGGGCTTCGCCGGCGAGGGTGATCGGTGGTGGGGTCTGGGGAGTCGCTTTCTGGTGGTTTTTTGGGGTTTTCTTCGCGTGAAGGGGGGCGGGATTCCTCATTGCGCTGAGCTGGCCTCCATTTTTTTTTTCCAGTTATTTTAGATTTAAATTTAGTTTTTTTATTTTTATTTAGTTTTACTTTTAGTTCTGAATCCACCGACTGGAATAATAATAAAGAGTTCGAGATTAGTAGTGACATTTTAATAAGATTGGATTCGTCCTGTTAGGTAGTGGCATTGTTTCCAGCTTAGAATTTTTAAATGGCAGTGGGTGAGAAAGGTGGAGCGGGTTTTGGCCTGGCGGATAGAATCAGTGTGGTTGGAGATTGCTGCGTGGTTCTTGATAGCTTTCTCCTCCGCTTCTTCTTTGTCTTCAACGAAGAAATTTTTAAAATGATATAAAAAAATATTTATAAAAAAAATTGATAAATATCTTTCAACGGTCCAATACAAGGCCCTCTGAAGCAGAGGGGTGCAGCTACCGGGCTTTTACTGCGTTTGCTGCCATTAGCGAAGTGCTAAATTGATAAATCCTCTTAGATTTCGTGGATCTTAACTGCCATAAAACTAGAAATAATTAATGGTAACTAAGTTCATCTTAGTCATTCAAGTCTTTCCTCTAATCTGAGTGCATGAATATAGCTGTCTATAACAATATTGTTATTTTTCTGATATCTTAAAGTTCACTAGAATAAGGTTTAAAGTGCATGGATGGTAATGGATGCAGGATCAGCGTAACAACATGGTCAAAGTTAGAAGATGTTGTGTCCGTGGTCTGATCCTCCTACTTTCACCAATTTTTATTCTTATTTCTGATCCAAACATTATCAGCCGATTCTAACTCCACAAATCAACTTCAAACTTCAGTGATAGATAGATTTTGAATATGCTTCGAACATCTTGAACCTCAAAAATCAACAACCTAAATTTTAGCATCTACATCTCTTAGCCAATCCTCTCATAAATATCTCAACCGAAGTTAGCTAATTTTACTAATGCTTTCAATCCAAATTCAATTCAAACTTAAAAATGCCTATGATGCCCCGGTTAGTTTCAAAAGAGATAAAACAAACTTAACTTTCCACTCTCATATATCTCGGCCTAAGGTCATGCCATGATTGCATCTCAATCAGTTAGACAAGTTTATTTATATCAACTCTCGTCTATAAAAATTCTCTCTCTTCACTCCTAACTCTTCTTTTATTGTCTAAGGTTAACTTAAAAGCACCAGAAAATTTTCAGAGCCAACTTTGAGTAGAGCTTTCTTTTATTGTAGGTTGTCTCTCCAAAAAGACGCCTAATGCTCCCATCACTCTAATCGACAGCTAGATCTCAACGTCAATAAGCACTATTATAGTTGTATAAGGCCATGGCATTATCATCAATTATAATCTCACAATAGACAATTATTTGGATACCAAAAAATTAAAAAAAAGCTTTTATTTTATTCTTTTAATTATCATACCATAATAATCTTTTATAGCCATTACAACCGGAAATGATAGCTAACAATAAGTACAGCATCTTAGATCATTCTATATGCACCATGTTCCTTCACATATGAATTATAATATTATGATTTATGATAAAGTAGCATTACAATTGGTAGACACCGACAGGGAATACAAATTAGACCGTTATAATGCTTAGATGACCGTTATTAGAAATTAAAATCCTAGTGAATGAATTCTTGAATCTGACATCGAAAAGATATCCCTGTGTGGATGCAATAAATGGCTGTGATTTGATAGTATAGTTTTTGGGATAAATCAGATATTTCATTTACATCCACGAATGAAATGATACCCCAATTTAAATTATAAATTCCAGTATCTTGAATATATTGGAATTATAGAATTAGCAGCCTGTCCAGTCTGTCCATAGCCTGTCCGGTCTGTCCATATAAGGACTGAGCATCCTCTCATGGTCAGGCCAATAAAATTTCATTTTAGGCATTCCTGGTAGCATTGGTTCAAGCGGACTCGCTTTGACCGAAACCTAAAAACTCACCCACCAAAGCTGAACAGAAGGCTCTACCCCAATCTCCGACCCATGTGAAAGGTATTATATTAATCAATTAGTGGCACGTGAACATCGATTAAAAGTCCGCTGTTAAAACTGAACAACAAATTACGTCCACAAATTGGCAACATGATAGCATTCTTCGCGCATACCTCACAAACCTTATCAATTATAATTTTCGACATTAATATTCCTGGGCAACATATTGCATATTATTTTAGGTAAAAATTGCTTAAAAAATTGATTCGCATGACCACTATAGGTGGGGTAACTAGCTGAGCCTGAGATGAAATAGAATTAGGATGCCTTTTGGATGCATAGTAATTTATATTTTAGTTATAAGTATATAAATTTGGATCTGAAAAGATACAAGTTGTTATTGATGCATTTGTTTAGTTCAAACTAAAATTTATGCATTCAAAATTCTTGACACGACTGAAGATCTTATCAGTTTCAGATGAGACCTAAAACATTTATTTTACCAAATGAACATGAGCTTCTATTCTCTTGGTCTTCTCTTTCCCACACAAGTATGCTGAGGATGAGCTTTTAGGATGGCCCACCATGAAATACTCATCAAACCACAATAGCTGGTTGCAAGTTATGTGGGCCTTCTTCTCAGGCCCGACACTGCCGTCTCATGTAACATGTGGTGAGGGAAATTCTTTGCGCACAGCGGGCGATGCAGCTGGCTCACGTGCATGGGGTTGGAGCATGGCGTCCGAATTTTTTTTTTTTTTTTTCCTTCCGACCCTGCTTACGGTGCACACAAAGTATTTCCCGTAGTCAGATATCCAATGGCATGGGAATAGGTGGATATCATATACTGGCATCATATATACATTATGCGGCCCTTTAGCAGGAGAAACCCAGTATGGCAGAAAAATCTTTCTTGGCCATACGACAATGAAATCCAAATAAACTAAATTATGATTTACCAGGAAGAAAAACTATGTAAATTAGATTTAAATAGAATGCGTTTTTTCTATGAATTACAGAATCCTAAGTTATAACTTAAAAGTATTAAGATTTGATCAATTAAAATTTTAAATGCAACCTTAATTATTTTGAGCTCTCACCGTGTTCGAATAGAAATAAAAGGGTGGAAAAGAGGCTATGCTAACCTTTAGGCCAAAAGATGAAACAGCTGTTGATGATCGCAGAACCTGCAAAATAAAAAGTTGATTAGGTGGTAAAGATAACATTTAGAATAGATCCCAGTTACTTCCTCAGTAAGCAAAGTCCGAACCTTTAGAGATGCAACAGCGGCTGATGGTGATGGTGGCGGCAAGACGGTCCGTTGCGTGATTAATGAATCAAATAGCAAGCGTGGGGAAACAAGCTGGGATGCAAACAATGCCACGCGCAAGATAGCTAAAAAAGCTAGATTCTTACACTTGTGACAGGTGTAGTTTGTGGAGGTTCAACCGCACGCTTGGAACTGGATGGCGAGACCTGAATATTTACAAGGTTGATTTGGACTTGTTGGCCCAGGATTTGATAATTCAAATAGTGAAACGCATTAAAGAGTATGCACACGAAATGAACCACCTAACATACATGCTATGCTCTCCATATGTTAAGAATAATTTAAGGAAACAGATTCTTAGTTCAATAAGGTATTGTGATCAAAATGATCGTTGGATTGATGCCATTTCACACTTAGGCACTGTTGACGGGAGGCCATTTTATTTTTAGTCCCTGGCCCGTGCATACTGGATATAAATCTAGTGTCATCAACTTAATGAGACAAACAGGTCCTCAAGGGTCCTGTTGGAACATGGTCGAAGTTGAAGCAAGCTTTTAAACCATATTAAGAAAACCCACTAGACCATGCATGACATGAGAGATTTTATTATTTGATAATATGAAAATGCACTCATTTCAAATCGCTTCAGATGGATCGTCACAGAGATGGATTTTTCATAAATAATGTTATATATCGCCATAGTTTGGGAAGTTTGAGAAAAGAAATTGATAGTAGCTAGCACACTCGGAGAGTAGATGAGGCATGTTGAAGAGGGGCTGGCGAAAATGTACTCAATATAACCTCAAAAAAAATACAGGAAACATAATGTAAAATATTGTTTCGAGAAAAAAGAGATTATGAAATGAGCTTTTCATGATTTTTCATACTGGTAACTGTTGCTTCCATTAAACCACTTAAAACAACATATAAGAATATATCATCAACCAAGCATCGTGCGCCATCATGCTGGAGTCATGCAAACTACATGTAACTAACTAAGAGCATGGAGTCAAAAATCATTCTGTGAAGTTGATTATGATAGATGATTTTGTTTCAATTGAAGAGAGCAAAAAAATGTCGCAACAAATGTTATGGTGAACTCAACATACCTCACACAATTCTCAACCTCAACGCCACTCCAGCTAACCCTTCGACCACCGCATACCCATATATAGACCCCATGGATGGAAATGCTGGCAGCAAGACATATGGATTTCACCCATTCCTTAAGTCCGACAAGCTGCCTTCAGTCCGTTGCTTTCTTTTTGTTTTGTACCGAGTGGAACCTGTTACATGGCTTCCACGGACGGTGCCACTTAAAATCGAGCGGCACCATATAACCTTTTTCTATTGTATTTCTTTCGATAAGAATCCCATTGATCACCTAAAAATGTCATGATAAAACTTTTGTAAATTCATAAAGATTTAAATGTCGTAATAAAACCATCATACGATTTCAGCTCTCCTCCCTTGCGTGCACCTGTTACCGCTAGATTTCAGTCGACAACCATCATTCTTCTTTCCTATGCCCTGCGTACCTTAATCATTTGAAGATCTTATTTAGCATTTCTTCATCATATTTGAGCGTATATTCGATCCCTACTGGTGTAATGGGTCCTGATTTATGACTGAAGGTGTACTTTTGGATCATCTACTAGCCAAAGTTGACACAACCTCATTCTTATCACTTAACCTACTTGCTATATATTCGAAGTTGAACTTGGTGATAAAGCCATGCTAATTTATTTTACATTAAAATAAATAAAAGAGCCTCCTAATTTGATGCACTTCATACTACTGGCTCAGGATAAATGACAATATAATGCATGCTGGGAGTACGAACAACTTTGTTTCCACTAGGGCAAAACCATGGCAGGGTGCAAAAAGTTTGGAAGGGATCAATATCATGGTCCATAAAACAGCACAACAAACTAGTTGGATCTTATTGCACAAATACACCCCCAAAAAAAAAAAAAAAAAAAAAAATGTAGATGACAAAGGACAGACGGTCCGTGAACATCTAATGGGCCATAAAGTGGGTCCTTAGCATGATGAACTACATGGTTGGCATCAACCATTTGTGACCAATACATGACAAGACATGTCAAACAGGCTAGATCAAACTCATATGATGCAAGGTACATGATACATGGTTCAATAGGCATTAAAATCTCAAATTTAATTAAAGATGTTTAAGAGTTTCAATAAAACATATAAATATCATGATATATGATACACAATACATGATACATAGTTTCATTAAGAAAAATAAGTGTATCTATATAAATCAAATTAGTCTAACAAAGAGTTTGAAAGAAGTATATAAATTCTTGTCTATATCG
Source organism: Cocos nucifera (assembly GCA_006176705.1). Classification (NCBI taxonomy): domain Eukaryota; kingdom Viridiplantae; phylum Streptophyta; class Magnoliopsida; order Arecales; family Arecaceae; genus Cocos; species Cocos nucifera. Next base: position 14,867 of record QRFJ01002698.1, read on the forward strand.
CTCATAACTCTAGAACCCTGATGTATGAGGAACAGACTAAGCTACTCGTGTAGCTCTACTAATATCAAAATATGTCTACAAAATAAAGTAAATAGCATAATACATCCTATGAGAACAATTTATGTTAGTAATCAACAAAGCACAAGACATAATGAGTGTACGTACATAACCTATCCCCTCCTGAAGAACCAATAGTGAACAAGCTTCCTCTACTGATGAGGGTCTACATCAGGAGGATAAGTACCAGCAACATCCTTCTCTATCATACCCTTTTTTTTGTAGTTGTTCTTTATCTTTGTCTTATATTTTTTCTATTTTCAGTTGAGAGACTTCAGCACCCAATCATGGCTGTCTAGAGTGAGTACAAATTTGCTCTACAACAAAGTAAAGAAAGATAAAAATATAAAATCAAAATAGTTAATTATGATGGTTAGCAAATTAATATAAAATTTAAATTCATTTCTTCACCTGTACTACTTGTAGAAGCTCAATCTTATATGCATGAAGCATATCATTCCATTTCCTATAGTTGAATGCATAGAGCTGACCCTTCTACGCAACCGGTCCTAAATAGCTCACCAATAAGTTGCCATCCTTATCGATGGGTTGCTCCATTTGGTTGCACTCGATGATGATCCTCTCACCCTCAGCTAGCTGCCATACATCTCTTACTTATGTGGGTCTGCGTCTAATCCTCACTCTTTCGGATCCATCGACAAAAAACACATGTAGGAAAAAAATATATTCAGAACTATTAATTATGCATGAAATGAAATAAAATCAATGTGAAAGTTAATGTTTAAATCTTAATAATCATGAGGATATAATATTTTAATTAAATTATTCTAAATGTGCAACTCATCCATAATGACCTCCTCATCTGGATAATTAACAGGAGGATCATACTGGGACTCAGACTGTTGCATAGATGTGAAAGGACGAGCATTGGACAACTGGGTTTGCATAGGTCGCTAGGGTTGATTAAAAGATGATCTAGCTTGGGAACTCTAAAACTCAACACCACTGAATCGTATTCATCGAGGCATGACGTGATCTAGCATGCATCAATAGAAATAAAAATAAGTTAACACAAATTATGAAATATTAAATGTAACGCCGATTGAATTGCTAATAAGAAATAATATTTATTAAATGAACATGATAACATAATAAAATGTTTCATACAACATGTACCAATTTTAAATATTTCTTATCGATTAAAAATCAAGCAATATTCCTTCCTTCAACATCCATCCTAACTAAACTTGTAGCATTTAGGTCATCAATTGAGATAATATTGTAAGGCATATACTGTATATAAGTCTCATCATCTTCTACTTCCGATTCTTTTTCCATGTCATACAAATCTTTTGATTTCATTCTAATGACAACAATCCATTCCTTATCTTTCGAGTCTTGTACAAGAAATACTTGTTGGACTTGAGATGAAAAAAATAAATTGATCATCTTTCAATAGCATACCAGTATGTATTGATCTTGAAAAATTTATAAGTATATATAAATCCATTTGTAAGTTATAACTCAAAAATATTTGTAAGTGCACCATAATAACACCTTCTATCTACTTCTACCGTAAATCTATTATTCTAGGTTTTTCTAGATTTCTCACACTCTTTAGTATGAAATTTAAAGCCATTGATGATGAAACCATTATATCTATTTACAGTATTGTTAGGACCTCGAGCAATAGATATTAATTTATATGAATAGTTTCTCTCCATCATTAGTGGTACCTAAAAAAATCATGATAAAATTGATGATATGTTATTCGATGTTAATAAATGTATCCAAAATCAATGTATCCTTTACATATATGTCTAACATGTTTGAAAAGCTAATTAGGGAATAACTCGACTAACCAATATTGTTCAATCCTTAGATTAGAATGAATGCTATGGTTGGCTTAACTCCAAGCATTCAAAAATTCTTCAACATTAAATTCTATCAATGTATAACTATGTATACTTACCTGCGATACTCAAAATATTATATCATTAAGGAGTAATTAACACATAATGATGTGCTTGTGCTAAGAATAATACTTTCAACCTTCTCTAAAACTTTTCTAATGGTTAAGAACTTATAAAAGTTTGCATTCTCGATAATATCACAATTTCTTTGAGGTTGATTAAAAATGGTCTCTACACCTTCGAGATATTTGAATAAAATATCAACACTCTTTAGCAATATATTCTTATACAATCGAGCCCTCTGGATGGACTCTATTTTATACATAATCTTTTAAATGTACAAGATATCTTCAAAAATTAAAAAAATATTAAAATATCAATGAGTATGATATTGCTTATACTAAGAAATTCTAATATTATACCTATATATAGTTTAGCAACACTATCTCTTAATATGATACATTCATCTGTTGCATACCATCTTACCAAGTTTAGCTTCCGTAGCTTAGTGAATGAGTAGATGAACCATGATAGTAAAAAATCCGAAAGAAAAGATCTTTTTCATATGGCAAAGTGTAAGTGCAACACGAGACTCTCATTGATCAAAGTCTCGTGGATAAAAGATTTTGGAACATCCTTAAAAAATGAAGATAATTGAGCAACAACAGCAATAATTTGTTTTGGTATTAATGACCTTAAAGCTGTTGTGAAATGTATCCCAAAGTCAATCATCAGCCTATTGATGATTAAGCTATATTATAATTATAATTAATTTATTAATAAATAAAATAATATTTTAATTTTTTTCATCATAAAGTCTATATCTTCTAATGAACTCTATTATTGTGATGAAGTCCTTAGGACTATCTAGTTTCGATAGAAGAGAATTTATCGATTAGTGCTTAAAACTGTTCATGATCAAATGATAGGCTGTTAATAAGAACGACAGCATCTATTTAGTATAAGTCGCTGTAGATCATATAGATTGGTTGTTCTCTTAACTAAGAAATGTGAAGACACTGGTATAGCATATAGATGAGATATAAGGATATATCATCACTGAATGTGATTAACTCTAGAGTATTCTACTGTCGAGAATATCTTTGATGAGATATAAATATAAGTATCCTTTAGACCTGAGATCATCTTAGTGGCTTGCAAGCAACTCACTGTGCTTTGGTACCGGATTAACTAAATTTCTAATTCAGTAATAAAAAATTTTTGGGCACAGTCAAGTACTTACGAAGTCGGTGTATGATTAAGATAGGATTGACCACTCTAAGAGTTGGAGAAGAATGTATCACTATATTTCAATATAGCAAAATCTTGGCCAGGATAATCATTGAGATGAATTTGGTATTTTGAAATACAATATGGACAGCCTATTCAGAGTTGACAGTTGAACTCTGAAGTGATCTACAAGCATTTTGGTTAAGAAGATGAATTATATAAAAACTATATCCACATGGATTCTAAGGATGTTGTTCTAGACATTCGATATATCCAGTCGTTGGGTACCATTGCTAGATGGTCACTTCGATTGGTATAAAAATTTATTCTTATGCTATCGATTTAGGCTTGAATCTATGGGGTCACACACATAAGAGTTCATGATTTGATCGGATGGTTGATCAATAATTAAGAATCATTCAAGTGTTAAATGATCAATATGATTGATGTTTAACCTAGTGCAAGTATTGCAGGAGGATCAAGTAGCAATTAGATTACTAATTGACTTAATTTGATTAAGCTAAAGAGTTGAGATTAAGCTTAATTAAATATTATTTAATTAGATTTAATTTGAGCTTGATTGAATTAAGTCCAATTGGTTTATTAGATAAGTCAATTGTAAGGTAGAATGAGTTCTAGTTCAATTAGGACTTGTATCAACCCAATCTCTAATTTGATTAAAAATTAAATTAAATTAAATTTAATTTAATTAGATTTTTAATTAGATTAGGATCTAATTTAATTGAATTAATTTATTTTTAGTTTAATTTAATTTGAGAAACCATATTTGACCAAATCAAATATGAAATTCTAGTAAGATTAGGATTCTCTACCTTGCACCACCTATATCCCATGCCCATTCCACACCCCATCTCTTGATTTTTTGCATGGAAATACACCTCTCTCTGATCTTTATGCATGCCCACCCTCTCCCTCTCTTTCTTATTTGGCAATAGGTTGTGGACCAAGTCAAAAGAAGGTAAATGATTTTGGTTTTGAATTCTATATGATAGAATCCTAACAAACCAAAACACCTCTCTTACTTGTGCCGCCCACTCCTATTTTTTCTCTGATTTTCCTCAATGAGAAAGGCATCTTTTGTGTGCCCTTTATTGCTGATCCATGCCAAAAAGAAAGGAGGGGGGCCGTCCTAACTTGTTGCCTTAATTGGACCTGCCTTGTCTGGGTATTTGATCTAGACAAGACTCCTTTATATCTCATTATTTATTTTTTGGTCTATTTTTTTTGAGTGATTTTAGACTATTGAGAGGGCTCTTGGGCATATGAAAATCAGAGAGAGAAGCATCTTGGGCATTGGGATTTCATAGACACTGATCTAGGTGTCTAGGTGAGAGAACAGAAAAGAAGAAGAGGATATTCTTTTAGGTTTCTTTTATTTTTTTCTTCTCTTTTTCTTGTTAGAGATATTTGAAAGTTGTCTTAGATTTAAAGTCTCTCTTCTTTCTTTTGATTTTTGGAGAGTCTAAATCTTGAAGAAGAAAGAATCGGATCGATCGTCGAAGAAGGATTAGCACAATACTAGTATACTGTGCTGATTTTCGAGCTTTGAACTTTTGATCGGGATTTATGGGCTCATGTGGACATTCTTTAGAGATCAGACATGTGTGCGGCTTATAACTATATCCTTAAGCCCAGATCAGCAAGTTAGAAAGTCTAACTTGCATAGGTAATATGGATCTGATCTCCTATTTCATACCTGAATGCCATCTAGTGTAGATCAATATTGATGTGATCAACATATTTTTTTTTCTAATATTTTTAATTTTTGATTTAATCATATGCTATAATCATGTAATAGGATCTTAGATCTAGAAATTTTTTGATTTTTATGAATTAAGTTTGATTAATTCCTATCTTCCGCTGCCTAGATCTTGAAAAACTTTTAAGATCTAGCTCTGAAATTCTAGATCTGATTTCTTTAATTGGTATCCAACTGCTTATCATTAGAGCATCAAATAATAATTTAAAATCAATCTTATAATTAATTAGGATAGTGATGAGTTGGATGTCGATTTTCTCGAGGATTGAAGATTGAGTTACATTCAATTAAAAAAATAAAATTTAATTTGATTTGTGAAGCAGGAATTTAAAGAAGTAACTTAAAAGAACTAATTTAAATTTAGTAAATTAAAATAAAAAAATAAAAATTTAATTAATTAAGATTTTAAAATTAATTAAAAATAAGAAGAAAAATTATCTAGAGTTTCAATTCCATCTTTCATCATTCAAGTTTATAATTGATTCATGCAATTTTTTTATTGTCAATATACAATCTTATGAGATATATATTCCTTTGATATGATTCTAACATAAAATATTATACCGAGTATGGATTATATCTAATATGATTATGATTCATCTAACAGATATAGACTATTTAGATCATGCAATCAAAGAACATAATTCTAATTTAATTTTTATAATTCATCCTAATCTGAGCACAACTATATCTATTTATGATCACGATCTATTTCATTAGGTATAAATTATAAAAAATTTAATATTAAAATATAAATCTTATAATTTATTCTAACTTGAGTACAGATCGTATTTTTTTACGATCACGATCTATCTTTTTAGCTATAAATTATAGAAATTTTAATATTAAAGCGTGAATAAGAAAAGCATGTGAAAGATGAAAAAATTTTATTGCTCAATAAAAAGAAAGACATGGTTCATATTACAAACTCTTATACTTGGAAGACTTTTCTTACTCCCCTAGATACGAGACCTCTAGCCGAACATGGTACTGATCCTTATAGCTTTTGGCATCTTGAAATCTCTTGGATAAAAAAAAAAAAAAAATAAAAGAAGAAAAGAAGAAGAGAAGAGAGGAGAGAAGAGAGAAAAAGAAAGCTTGGGAGAGGTTTGGAAGGCCCCTGTGGGCTGCTCCTGGTTTTTGGCGTGAAGGAGGCTGTAAATAGAGGAGGATCATAGCTCTTTAGAGGTATTTTCAGAATCAAAATTCGAGTTTGGCTCGAATTGTTTGAGTCTATTAAATTCTGGCCATTGGATGAGTTTTTGGTCTGCTTAATTGACCATTGAATTACTTCAAAAGGCCGCTGGATCATTTGATTCTGATGACCTTGGAAATTTGTCTCCATCGTTGGATGGCAATTGGTTACTCTGTAAGCCATAGCATCGCACAAAACCCCCCTCCGCCCCGCGTGAAGTACCATCCAAAAAAAAATTCAAGTGCTTTCACGTTCGTTCATAAAGGTTTTTTTTTTTTCTAAAAAAAATATTTGTTAATTTCAGATGCACACGTATCTTTTTGGATTTCTTACATAGTATCTTTATATTTTATAATATTATATGCATCTTTTTTTAATTTTAAATCCATTTTTACTTCGATTTTTATTAAATTTAATTTATTTAAACTTATAAATTGAGCTCTTCGTATTGATGGACTTTTTTCCTGCAAAACATAACTAAAAAGTATTAATTTATTTAAATAAATATTAAATATTATATTATTTAATATTTATATTTTATATTTTATGATAATTATCATACATTTCAATTTAAGTTTTATTCATCCTCGAGTAAAAAGAGAAAAATTAAAAGTATGTACCGACTTGAAAAGATGTGAGTTTTTTTTAGGTCATTCTAAAGTCAGTTGATACCTAGTTAGAGATTGAAGAAGTACATCATTGGATTATTAATTCCATCCCAAGTAGTGATTAAGTGAAGAACAAAAAATTTAAAACTTTTTTTGATCAATTCTCCATCTTTATTCTTTAAATCCTCTATCTTTAGTATGAACTAAAATTTTTTTTAATTTTTTTTACAGCTAGTGTAATTAATATTTTAACCTCTTAAGCTTTCTATTTAATCCTTATATTGAGCTTTGGATCAATGACTTTCAAATCAGTTGACTTTAGAACATTAGGTGTAGAACACTCCTTGGACTTACCGACTTAAGTCAAATAGGCTAAATGTTAACACTAACTATATAACAAGCTTCTTCATATTACCCACTTTTTGATGCGAATAACATTGCTTACTTAGGCAATGGAATTCGGTTATTCAGTGGAAGATCAATATTTAGAACTTACTTTATTATTATTATTATTATTATTTTAAAATTTTTTCACCATCATTCTTTTTTTTTGTCATATTTTTTTTACTCATATCCATATAAAGTAGATTCTTTATTGAATATAGGCTGGAAGAAGATTTTAGAATCATCCAAAAATTTATTCTATTCTAAATCTGACCATTTATTAAATTTTTTTAATAATTAAATTTTTAATATTTTAAAAATTTTCTAGACCATTAATCAATCATCGATTAAAATGCCTAAAAAATTTTAAATTGGCACAAAATCAGGTACATAAGACTAATTATTTCCATACTTTAGAACTTTAAAACTTTTTATTTATCCTTCTCCATAAATTAATTTTTATTATCCTCAATGGAGAAAAAAATAGAATATGATAAATGACAAGAAAATAACAAGGAAAGAGTTCACCTGATTTAATTTAATTCTGGTCTCGATCTAGGTTTAATTATTTTTCATCCATGGTGTTGGTGCAGAATCTAGTCGATGTCGGATCGAGCTGGAGCTGAGAAAGACGAGGTCACCATCAGAGACTTGTAAAATAAAGTTTCATTCAGAATCGATGGTGGTGGCTCCGATGGGACCCTCCGATAATCAAGTTAGCTCTTCCGACCAACAAAAATGGAGTACTCAGAAATGAGTTCGATAGAATTTTGAAAAGGAGAAGAGAGCTTAGAGCTTGGAGAAAACGTATTTAGAGGATCCTTTTTATAGGTGGAGCTTGTAGCGGATTGATGGTGACAGCCATAGCTGTCAGATAGTATGCCGCTCGAGATCTGATGGAGTCACTCATGGAGGGAGGTGCCGTCTGTAGCAGATTGATGGTGATAGCCATCATCGTCTGATAGCGGATCGCTGTCGCATGCGGCAGACCGATAGTGATGACCATAGCCGTCCGATACTAAGCCGCTCGGAGCCACATAGGGTTCGGATCGAAGAGGGAGAGGCATCGGCAGACTGATAATGATCGTTCCTTGAGATCCAATAATCGAAATTTGGAGAAAGTAGGCGTTGGTCAGTGAAGAGCTTCAACATACGTCAATTCCAGAGAAGCTCGAACTCTAAAAAGGAACACGTCTGGAGGGGATCATTCGGGAGTAATCCGCTGGAGGAATCTGATTGAAGTAGAAGTTCGAAAGGAGTTAGACTCCTGAAGGAGTTCGATTGAAGAAGAAGTTTGGAGGGAGTTCAGCTTCCGTAGGAGTTTGACTGGAGGGATCAGGAAGAAGTTTGGCTTCCGTAGAAATCCGACTGAAGGGATCAGAAAGAAGTTTGACTTCCATAGGAGTCCGACTGAAGAGGATCGGGAGGGAGTTTAGCTCCCGTAGGAGTCCGACTGAAGAGAAGCTCGAAGGAGTTCGGCTTCCGTAGGAGTCTGACGCTAGGAGTTCGACTTCCGTAGGAGTTCGACTGAAGGAGGAGCTCGGAAGGAGTTCGGCTTCCATAGGAGTTCGACTAAAGAGGAGCCAGGAGGGAGTTCGACTTCCGTAGGAGTCTGACTGAAGGAGGAGCTCGAAAGAAGTTTGACATTCGTAGGAGTCCGACTGAAGAGAAGCTCGGAGGGAGTTCGGCTCCCGTAGGAGTCCAACTGAAGAAGGAGCTTGGAAGGAGTTTGGCTCCCATAGAAATCCGACTGAAGAAGAAGTCAGAAGGGAGTTCGATTTCCATAGGAGTTCAACTGAAGGAGGAGCTCGAAAGGAGTTTGGCTCCCGTAGGAGTCCGACTAAAGAGGAGCCAGGAGGGAGTTCGGCACCCGTAGGAGTTCGATTGAAGGAGGAGTGTGGAGGAAGTTCGGCTTCTGTAGGAGCCCGATTGAAGGAGGAGTGCGGAGGGAGTTTGGCTCCCGTAGGAGCCCGATCGAAGGAGGACCCAGAGGGAGTTCGGCCACCATAGAAGTTCGGAGGGAGTTCGACTGGGGCTCGACTGCTGAGGAGTTCGATCGGGGCTCGACCGCTGAGGAGTTCGGTCGGCTGAAGGAGTTTGGCTAAGGCTCGTCTGCTGAAGTTCTTCCGTGACTACCAATTGTATTAGACTGAGTATCAGACTGGACTTCAGTGGGAGCGGAGTTTATCCCCAATAATAGTCCCTCCACTCTCAAGTTTGAAGTTCGAAGGACGGGAGTACCAAAATAGGTGACTGCTGAAGTTCTTTTTCGGGCTTTGCACTCATTGAGGTTGAAGCTCGGAGGGGATCTCATCTCCTGTCGATGTTGCGATCGAAGCTCGGGGGAGATCTTATCTTTGACGTCGAAGTCAAAGCTCATGGGAGATTTTGTCTTCAGTCGAGGCTGACGTCGAAGTTGAAGCTCATGGGAGATCTTATCTTCAGCCGAGGCTGATGTCAAAGTTGAAGCTCGTGGAAGATCTTATCTCCAGTTGAGGTTGGAGTTGAAGTTAAGGCTCGGAGGAGATCTTGTCTCCAGTCGAGGTTGAAATTGTAGTTGAGGCTCAGGGGAGATCTTATCTTCAGTGGCTGAGGTTGAAGAAGATCTTCTCTCCTATTGGTGAAGACTTTGAAGCTCGGGAGAGATCGTATCTCTAACTGAGATTGAAGGTGGAGCTCAAGCACTCGGAAGAGATCTTATCTCTGGCCGAGGTTGGCTTGATCGCTCGGGAGAGATCTTATCTCTAGTCGAGATTGAAGGTGGAGCTCGGGCGCGTGGAAGAGATCTTATCTCTAGTCGAGGTTGGCTCGGTCATTCGGGAGAGATCTTATCTCTGACCGAGATTGGAGGTGGAGCTCGGGCGCTCGGGAGAGATTTTATCTCTAGCCGAGGTTGACTTGATCGCTCGGAACAGATTTTATCTCTAGCCGAGGTTGAAGATGGAGCTCGGGCGCTCAGAAGAGATCTTATCTTTAGTCGAGTTTTGGTTTTGCTCGGAAGAGATCTTATCTCTGACCGAGGTTGACTCGATCGCTTGAGAGAGATCTTATCTCTGACCGAGGTTGAAGGTGGAGCTCGGGCCGCTCGAGAGAGATCTTATCTCTAGTCGAGTTTGGCTTGATTTCTCAGGAGAGATGACCAAGGTTGACTCGATCACTCGAAAGAGATCTTATCTCTGGCTGAGGTTGAAGGTAGCTCAGGCACTCGGAAGAGTCTCTTCGAGGTTGGCTCGGTCGCTCGGGAGAGATCTTATCTCTAGCCGAGCTTGGCTCGGTCGCTCGGAAGAGATCTTATCTTTGGCTGAGGTTGAAGGTGAAGTTCGGGCGCTCGAAAGAGATCTTATCTCTAGTCGAGGTTGGTTCGGTCGCTCAGAAGAGATCTTATCTCTAGTCGAGGTTGGCTCGATTGCTCGAAAAGATCTTATCTCTGGTCAAGGTTGACTCGATCACTCGAAAGAGATCTTATCTCTCGCTGAGGTTGAAGGTGGAGCTCGGGCGCTCGAAAGAGATCTTATCTCTAGCCGAGGTTGGTTCGATCGCTCAAGAGAGATCTTATCTCTGATCGAGGTTAACTCGATCGTTTGAGAGAGATCTTATCTCTCGTCAAGATTGAAGGTGGAGCTCGGGCTCTTGAAAGAGATCTTATCTCTAGTCGAGATTGGCTCGATCGCTCAGGAGAGATCTTATCTCTGGCCGAGATTAGCTCGGATGCTCGGAAGAGATCTTATTTCTAACCGAGGTTGATTCGGTCGCTTGGAAGAGATCTTATCTCTGACCAAGGTTGAAGAACTTTGACCTGCTCATGTTAGGATGAGGTTCTTCTCCTGTTCCTAATATGACCACTATTGATTGCTTCTTTCTTGTCATCGCATAGTTTCTGCACCAAGAAATAATAATATCGAAATAGAGAAATTTTATTAAAGAAAAATTATTGGTGGCACATTTCTAGATTTCCTATATTTTAGAATCGTAGGAGCATTGTTCTTTCGAGTTTCTTTAGATGATAAGTTTCAGGCCGGACGACTTCCCCTATTTCATGCTGGCCTTCTTAATTCGGAGCAAGCTTCTCTTAGCTTTGAGACTGAGAGATGATGGCTTGTTGAAGTACCAAGCCCCCCAGAGGTAGTGTTGACGATGCCGGGAGGTGGCCAACCTTCTTGTTGCTCCCCCGTCATGGGTGGTTCTAGCTATGGCAGCACCCTTGGTCGATCTTTTTCTGCTTCAGACTGGCGTTGAAGGAATTGATCCAGCCGGCCCCTCCTGATGAGCTCCTCGATTTCGTCCCGAAGCTGAATGCATTTCTCAATATCATGGCCGTGGTCATGATGGTAGAGACAGTATTTGCTTCGATTGCGTTTGTTTGGAGGAGATCGTAATTCTTCTGATCTTGATAACTGACTCTTAATTTTCATCAGAGCTTGAGTTGTAGGAGCGTTAAGGGAGGCGTAGTTGTGGAACCTTTTGAGAGGCGGACTTCTTCGCATCATTCTGTCGGAACTTTCTTGATGACGAGCTTGAGAAGTTCGAACTCGCTTGCACTCAGAGGGAGTCCATGAGCACGACCAAACTTCACTCGGCCCTTCATCGATGGTGGGTCTGTTGGACTTGTTCGCCCACTGCTCTCCTACGGCTTCTTCATCCTTCAATTTGAAGGCTTCTTCCATACGGACATATCCCTCGGTCTGAGTGAGCAGATCGGCAAAGTTCTTAGGATACTTCTTCTCCAAAGAGAATAATAAATCATTCTTCTAAAGATCGTCCTTGAGTGCGGCCATTGCAACAGACTGGTTCAGATTTCGGACCTCCAACGCAGTAGTATTAAACTGAATACATAAGCCTGGATGGATTCTCCTGCCTTCTGCTTGACATTCATCAGAAAATTTGAACCCCGGTGCGTACGTCAGTTGCTGATAAAGTGGGCCACGAACTGATGACTCATTTGGTCAAAAGAAAAGATCGTACCTAGCTTCAACATCGAGTATCAATTTTTTGCTGCTCCCTTCAAGATAGATGGAAAAGCTCGGCATAATATAGCATCTGGTGCGCCATGGAGTAGCATTATGGTTCGAAAGGCCTCCAAATGATCGATTGGATCAGAGGTTCCATCGTAGCTTTCAAATTGAGGAAGCTTGAAGTTTGGTGGAACGGACTCTTGCATAATTTAGGGAGAGAAAGAAGGATCGGTGCAGACATCATCATAACGAGTCGGGATGACATGGTGGAGTTCCTCAATCCATCGATCCATCTTTCGCAGTCTGTGATCAAGGGCATCATCTTGGTCGTAGATCTTGGAGGGCTTTCGGCTACAAATGGGGAAGGTCTCCTTCAGAGAAGAACCATGATTCGAACATAGATTCTTTGATCTCTGTTTCTCCTTTCCAGGGGTGATGGGTACGTTAGCCTGAGTATTCTTTCTTGGGATCGATTTCTGACATCCCGATGGTGGATTTTCTAATGGAGTCACCGTCGGAGGTTGCTGCATGGCTTGCACCATCTCGGTGAGATCTTGAATCTACTGCATCAGTAGGTTAAACTGCCCCAGATCTACCATGGCCGTCGATAGGGATGGAGGTTGAAGTGCTGGCAATGGAGCAGGAATGGATGGATTTAGCCCAGATCTGACGGTATAAGCGGTAGATTTTTGGATAGTCACCTTCTTTTGAGGTATTTCATGAGATTGAGGAAGAGAGTGGAGGTGACCCCTGGAAAAGAAGGTCGGTAGGATCGATTGAGCACTCCTTTAAGAATAAGGATACCTCAAAGACAGAGGTTCTTCCTCTAGCGTCAATTTTTTTGGTGTAGAATTTGATCGACGTTGGATCGAGCTGGAGCTGAGGGAGATGAGATAACTGTCGGAGACCTACAAAATAAAATTTCGTCCGGAGTCGGTGGTGGTGGCTCCGACGGGACCCTCCGATGATCAAGTTAGCACTTCTGACCAACAGAAATAGAGTGCTCAGAAATGAGTTCGATAGAGTTTTGAAAAGGAGAAGAGAGCTTAGAGCTTAGAAAAAATATATTTGGAGGATCTTTTTTATAGGTGGAGCTTGTAGCAGATTGATGGTGACAGCCGCAGCTGTCAGAGAGTGGGCTGCTCGAGGTCTGACGGTGTCAGTCACGGAGGGAGGCACTGTCTGTAATGCCATCTGCAGTAGATTGATGGTGATAGCCACCATCGCCTGACAGCAGATCGCTGTCGCATGCGATGGACCGATAGTGATGACCATAGCCATCCGATACTGAGCTGCTCGGGACTGCATGGGATTCGGTTCGGAGAGGGAGAAGCATCGGCAGACTGATAATGATCGTTCGTTAAGATTCAATAATCGAAGTTTGGAGGAAGTAGATGTTGGTCGGTGAAGAGCTTCGACATACGTCAATTTCAGAGGAGCTCGGACTTTCAAAGGGAACACGTATGGAGGAGATCATCCGGGAGCAATCCGCTGGAGAAATTCAACTGAAGAGAAAGTTCGGAAGGAGTTCGACTCCGAAGGAGTTTGGCTGAAGAAGATGTTTGGAGGGAGTTCGACTTCCATAAGAGTCCAACTGGAGGGATCAGGAAGGAGTTTGGCTTCCATAGGAGTTTGACTGAAGAGGAGTCAGGAGGGAGTTCGGCTCCCATAGGAGTTCGACTGAAGAGGAGCTCAGAAGGAGTTCGACTCCCATAAGAGTTTGACTGAAGGAGGAGTCAGGAAGGAGTTTGACTCCCGTAGGAGTCCGACTGAAGGAGGAGCTCAAAAGAAGTTCGACTCCTGTAGGAGTCCGACTGAAGAGGAGCCAAGAGGGAGTTTGGCTCTTGTAGGAGTCCGACTGAAGGAGTAGCTCGGAAGGAATTTGGCTTCCGTAGAAGTCCAACTGAAAAGGAGCTCAGAGTTAGTTCGGCTCCTATAGGAGTCCGACTGAAGGAGGAGCTCGGAAGGAGTTCGGCTCTCATAGGAGTCCGACTAAAAGAAAAGTTAGGAGGAAGTTCGATTTTCATAGGAGTCTGACTGAAGGAGGAGCTCGGAAGGAGTTCGACTCCTGTAGGAGTCCAACTGAAGAGAAGCCAGGAGGGAGTTCAGCTCCCATAGGAGTCCGATTGAAGAAGGAGTGCGGAGGAAGTTCAGCTTTCATAGGAGCTCGATCGAAGGAGGAGTGCGGAGGGAGTTCGGCTTCCATAGGAGTCCGATTGAAGGAGAAGTGTGGAGGAAGTTTGGCTCCCATAGGAGCCTGATCAAAGGAGGATCTAGAGGGAGTTCGACCACCATAGGAGTTTGGAGGAAGTTCGACTGGAGCTCGACCGCTGAGGAGTTCGATTAAAGCTCGACCGCTGAGGAGTTCGATCGGCTAAAGGAGTTCGGCTAAGGCTCATCCACTGAAGCTCTTTCATGACTATCGGTTGCATTAGGCTAAGCATCAGACTGGACTTCGATGGGAGCAGGGTTTATCCCCAACACATGGGTTTGTAGTTCTCCCCCCAACTTAATCTTGAAAAAAAGATAAACTAAAAAAAGAAAATATTAAAAGCAAAAACCTGGGATGCCTCTCAGTAAGCACTAAGTTTAACATCTTCAGTCGGACCCTATAAAGAAGTTTTAGGTATAATCAACTTTAGCACATCCTTTAAAGTTCCAAAAAGATTGGGCCATTCAGGAGGCCTTGTCATAATGGTAGAAAATCGTTCAGGGAATACTTTTTGGAGTTTAAGCATACCCCTAATCAATAAGATGTTAGGAGCAACCATATTATTTCAAATTTTAAAATTATTATGGTAATTAGGAAGGAATTATGTTTGATGGGCTGAAATCAGGAGTGGTGGTTTAGAAATTTTTTTAATTATAATCTGATCTACCATAATCTCTTTTTCAGATATGATATATCTAGGCATCAACTCTTCTTGATCCAAGATATGGTACTTTTTTTAAATTAATTTTAAATCTACCTCCATACATTATTGTAATATTATAGATAAATTTTGGAGGCCATCCTCAAAAGTACTGCCAAATATAGAAAAATTATTCTTAAAATCATTATTTCTCGTATCAGTAATATCCCATCCGATAGCTTCTTTATGTATGATTAGAACATCCATAAGTTGATCTTTCTAGGTAGGTATCATTGGTAGGATGTCCGTAGATTCATCAGAAAGTGGTTTCAATTCTATATCAGCTGGTGGTTCTAACAAGAGAGCTATTGGTGGGCTAAATGGTGGCTTAAGTTTTTCAATCCATGTTGGGATGATTTTAGGATAGGGTGTATCTACTTGATCATTAACTTCTATATTGTACCTAGCTATCATCATCAAAATCGTCCACCTCATAAGAAGCCATACAGGAATTTAATGAATCCTGAAAAAAATTGTGGATGTAGCTTCCTCTATTATGTTATTTATCTATGGTTCTTAGAAAGTCTCTATTGATTCTATCATCTCATCAATTAATCCTCCCTTCCTATAAAAAGGACTGGATGATTCTAGGGCACTTAAGAATGGATCCATATATAAGTAAGGTGACAGAATTGGTTTGTTCCATAATTCTAATTTTTTTTATATTTTACTACCTTAGTAATATGATCTAAGAGGATCTTTTTAGTTTTGCTAGATTGTTCTATGATCCTTTCTTTTTTGAGAGTTATATATGATTGTTCAAAAAAAGTTATAGGGATATTAAAATTTCTAGCTATGTATGGCCCCTCAAGATCACTCTCAGACTGATTAGGCAACTTTCTTTTCTCTTGCTAATTGAATGTAAGTGATCGCTTCTTTAATTCTTTAAAGTTTTGCATACAGGAGTTAAAGGTCTGTTAGACCATCTGATTAATGAGTTCTAACTTGTTTAATGCTTGTTAAATTCTCTCTTTAGAAGTTGACTCATTATTATTTAGAGAGGTTTGATAATATGGGCAAGACATATTATAAGGTGCATCCATGATTGTGAATGTTTATGGCACCAGAATAACCACTGGTTGTGATTATCACGAAAAAGTTGGTTGAGCCTCCCAATCTTGATTGTAAGTGTTAAAGTATTGATTATTTTCTAGTCTGTAGATCATTTATATTTGATCTTAATAATCATGCTCATACATATACCCAGAAAATTGGTTTGGGTATCTATTTGCAAAGTGGGTGGGGCTCGAACAAATTGTACAAACTTATTGTGCAGAAGAAAAAGGTGGATATGAAAGACTTCTATTGGCTTCTAGATAATCTACTCTACGAAATAGGTTAGTATAAAAATTCATCTTTTAATATTATTTTATTTTATTTTAAAAAATAAAGAAAATAGATGAAGAGAGAGAATTTTAATGATGAGAGCTTAGAGGATCCTAGATCTAAGAATAATAAAGGAGAGTATTTTAATTAGGATTTGAGTTGTAATAGCAAATAAGTTAGGCAAGCATGGACTCTCTATCCTGGGGTTTACCTAGATCTAGATAGCTCCTAACTGCTAAAATTATCTTCAAATTCTTTAGGTAAAGAATCAGCCACTCAACTGATCAGATAAGTGTAAGGTTGGTGGGAGTCTTCCTATTGCTTTTCTTAGATATCAATTATCTTAGTCAGGTAAGCTAACGGAATTAATTAAGTAACCATCTTCCTTTAGGATGCAGTCCCTGAACCACTTGCCTAGATATCGGTCGAACTGACTAATCCTAATCCGATTCAACTCTTAGGGTTCGTTGTCCTATTGAGCTCGAATATCCTAGGGTCAATGTCTAATTAATTTTAAGTTAAGATTTAGGATAATGCAATATGAAGGATGGTAGTTTATGGGCCAAGGAAGGATAATCAAATTTTCATCTTATCTTATTTAATGGGTTATACCCTTAAGCTATATTATGAATATGTAATGTAAACAAAATAAGGTGTCCAAACATGTTAATTTCTTTTAAGGTTTAATTAGTTTTTCTATATTAATTAAGTATGATGAGATGTATTTATTTTCTCATTATATTAGGACATGTAAAGTTAGAAAAATAAAAAATAAATTTTAATTAAGTTAATTAGATTAATTATATTAGGATTTATCTAAATTAGTTTAGAGAATCTAACTAATTAAAAAGTAAATTACACTAGAATTAAAAGATAACTAGATAAATTAAATCAACTTTTTAAGATAATAATTTATTCCAAGCAGTAAATTAATTATGTAAAATAAGATAATTATTTAACTATGCAATTAAGATAATCTAGCTAGAAAGTAATTAATAAATTATATATAAAAAGCAATAAAAAGTAAAAATTTAAAGAAAGCATAAATAATAAGTAATTAAGCAATTAGATTAAATTGATGGATAATGAAAGGTAAATTACTGATTAGTAGAATAAAATATAAAAAGTAAAAGTAGAAAAGCAGTAAATATAAAGCAA
Organism: Cocos nucifera; assembly: GCA_006176705.1. Lineage (NCBI taxonomy): Eukaryota > Viridiplantae > Streptophyta > Magnoliopsida > Arecales > Arecaceae > Cocos > Cocos nucifera. The sequence goes on from QRFJ01002698.1 coordinate 32,343, forward strand.
AAAATAAATTAATAAATCAACATAAAGTAACTATGCAATAAAGCAGCAGTAAAAATAAATAAAAAAATAAATTAAAATAAGTAATAAAATAAAGCAGTAAAATAAATAAAATAATAAAGCATATAAAGTAATAAATAAGAAATTAATTATTTTTTAAATTTTTTTATTTGAAGCAATCATGTTACAATCTCTGACAACAGTGTCAAAAATTTGACTAATCGTTAGAGCATCAAATAATAATTTAAAATTGATCTTATAATTAATTAGGATAGTGGTGAGTTGGGTATCGATCTTTTCGAGGATTGATGACTGAGTTGCATTCAATTAAAAAAATAAAATTTAATTTGATTTGTAAAGCAAGAATTTAAAGTAGTAACTTAAAAAGAACTAATTTAAATTCAGCTAAAATAAAAAAGTAGAGATTTAATTAATTAAGATTTTAAAATTAATTAAAATAAGAAGAAAAGCTGTCTAGAGTTTTAATTTCATCTTTCATCGTTCAAGTTTATAATTGATTCATGTAATTTTTCTATTATCAACATGCAATCTTATGAGATATATGTTTCTTTGATCCGATTCTAACATAACCTATTCTACCGAGTATGGACCATATCTAATACAATTATGATCCATCTCAGAGATATAGACTATTTAGATCATGCAATCAAAGAATATAATTCTAATTTAATTTCTATATTTCATTCTAATCTGAGCACAAACCGTATCTATCTGTGATCACGATCTATCTTCTTAGGTATAAATTATAAAAAATTAAATATTAAAATATAAATCTTATAATTTATTCTAACTTGAATACAGATCGTATCTTTTCACGATCATGATCTATCTCTTTAGTTATAAATTATAGAAATTTTAATATTAAAACATGAATAAGAAAAGCATGTAAAAGATGAAAAAATTTTATTGCTTAATAAGCAAAAAGATGGGGTTCATATTACAAACTCTCATGCTTGGAAGACTTTTCTTACTCTCCTTAACACGAGACCTCTAACCGTACATGGTATTGATCCTTGTAGCTTTTGGCATCTTGAAATCTCTCGGATAAAAAGAAAAAAAAGAAAGAATAAAACAAGAAAAGAAGAAGAGAAGAGAGTAGGAGAGAAGAGAGAAAAAGAAAGCTTGGGAGAGGTTTGGAAGGCCCCTATGGGCTGCTCCTGGCTTTTGGCATGGAGGCTTTAAATAGAGGAGGATCAGAGCTCTTTAGAGGTATTTTTGAAATCTAAATTTGAGTTTGGCTCGAATTATTTGAGTCTGTTGAATTCTGGCCATTGGATGAGTTTTTGGACCGCTTAATTGACCGTTGGATTGCTTCAAAAAGGCCACTGGATCATTTGGCAAGTTCTGATGACCTTGGGAATTTGTCTCCACCATCGGATGGCAACCGACTGCTCTATCAGCCATAGGATTGCGCAAAACCCCCCTCCACCCTGCGTGAAGAACTATCCAAAAAAAAGTTCAAGTACTTTTACGTTCATGCATAAAGTTTTTTTTTTCAAAAAAAAATATTTGTTTCTTTTAAATAACACACATATCCTTGGGTTCTATCTTCATTTTTTGTAACACCATATATATTCTTTTCTAATTTTAAATCTATTTTGGCTTCGATTTTTGTCAAATTTGATTTGTTTGAATCCATAAATCGAGCTTTTCATATTGATGGACTTCTTTCCTATAAAACATAACTAAAAGATATCAATTCATTTAAATAAATATTAAATATTATATTTTTTAATATTTTTATTTAATATTTTATGATAATTACTAGTATCAGAGCCTAGGTTCGTTATTACATGATTATAAGTGTATTGGTGTAGAATCTAGTTGACGTCGAAATAAACTAGAGCTGAAGAAGACGAGGTCACCATCGATGACTTACAAAATAAAGTGCTGGTCGGAGTTGGAGGTGGTGGCTCCGGCAAGATCCTTCGACGATCATGTCAGTTTTTTTGGCCAATAGAAATGGAGTGCTTAAAAAAATTAAAATAAAATTTTTAGTTTAGAGAGAAAACATATCTGGAGGATCCCTTATATAGACGGAGCCTATAACAAATTGATGGTGATAGCTGTAACTGCCTGGTAGTGGACCATTCGGAATCATATGGAGTTTATTATGAAGGATAATGTCTGTTGTCGTGACGTGCCAACCTATTGGGATTTGGTAGCTGAAGTTCGGATGTCTCCAAGATTGCCTAAATGTTGACTGATATTCATTGTATCAAGAATTGGTGCCGAGGTCTTTTCATGGATAAAGAGAAATTCAACTGGAAGGAGCCCGTTGGGCTATTGGAGGGAGTTCGAAAGGAGTTTGACTGGAGGGGTCCAGCTGGAGGCAGTCCAGTGGGAAGAGGTCTGGCAGGAGGGAGTTAGGCTAGAGGGAGTTCGGTGGGAAGAGGTTCGGCTGGAGGGAGTCCGACTGGAGGGAGTCAGATGGGAAGTGGTCCAGCTGGAAGAGTTCGGCTCGAAGAAGCTTGATTGGAGAAGTTCAGCTCTAAGAAGTCTAGCCTATCCTAGGGCTAGACACCAAGCCAAACTTCGGCAGGAGCGAGTTTAACCCTAACACTAGTCTCCCTACTTTCGAGTTCGAAAGTCAAAGAAAGAGAGTACAAAAAGGTGACTGCCGAAGTTCTTTTTCGGATTTTGCGCTTGTTGGATGGAGAGTTTTGGCGTTTGTTGCACTTGCACCAAAACTTCTCTAATACGAGATGACTCGAAAAGATGATTTTTCAAGTCCCACCGAAACTCTATCCCAGATACGGCACAATTAAAGTTTTGCCAGCTGCCGATTACCTACCATGATGAGTGGGACATGCATCAATCGTAGATCGATCGGAGATGACCTGCCATCATAACCATCTCGGGCTCTAAGGGGTATTTCAATTCGTCTCCTTTTCCTAGGGGCCTTATTTCTCTTTGAGCTCTTCTCTTTCTTCCTTCGGTGTCCTTCTTCCTGCTTGAGAGTTCTCCGATTTTCTTTCCTATTTCTTCTACCCGCAAGCGCTTTCCTGCTCGATTTCAGCCACGCTCGTCGTCTTGTTGCTCTTCTTGACCAATCTAGGTCAGTTTCCCAACCTTCCCTTCGATTATTTTGGTGTTTCTTATGTTTTGTCTTTTCGATTTCTTCAAGAAGATTTTACTCCTTATTTTCTTGATTTTTTTTGATCTGAATGCCTTCGAAAACTTCTCGGTCTGCCTGTTCTTGGAGTTCATCCGATCCGATCTTCCAAAATTTTGATCCCATAGACGAGACCAATCTTAGAAGTATGTCCCATCCGACCTTCACACCGAGCACGATCCCTTATACCTTAACCCTTAGAGCCCCCATCGACCTTAAGCCCTCCAACTTAAGACCCAGCTCTGCAGCCTCCCGTCGGAAGGGTAGAAAGGGAGAAGAAAAAGGAAAAGAAGGTCATTATGAAGGTGCTCCATAAGGCACACCTTGGTTGGTCCAGCGACGGCAGCAATAATCTGAGAGAAGATCCCTTCGACAATTTGAAGCTTGTTCGGGACCTAACTAACGAGTTTACTATGCCCTAGGTGGTAGACCAGATGACCAACCTTGACTATATGCAACTCATCTGGGATTCCCTTGGGACCTTCCTCAAGATAATCACCTTGTTGATTTTTTTTGCATGCATAACATAGTTCATTTACTGCAGTCGGGTCACCAAATACTCGTGCATATCAAAATGGTGAATCATTTGAGGTCGGAGGTGTTGAAGGATCAGAAAGACCTTCAAGCTGAAGTTGACTGCCTCTAGGAGAAGACTGTCGAGGCTGACCATCTTTTAAAGAAGAAGGCAGTCAAGGTCGAAGGTCTTCAGGAGGCGCTCAGAAAAGAAGAACTCATCTCGATGGGGTTGAAGGCCACTTTGGCCTTAGAGGAGGAGAGGAGGAAGAAGGCCGAGGTTAAAGTCGTCGAGCTAAAGGACCAAACTTTAAGGTAGATCTCAGAGGCGAAGATCCAGGCAGTGGAGGAGTTCAAGATTGTTTTTGAAATGAGGGACCTGAATGTTGCATTTAGCCAGGAGGTCTTCCAAAAGGGATACGAACTCTGCGAAGATTGAGTGGCTACCAAATTTTTTGAGCTCGATCTTGATTTCTTAAACGAAAAAGTTTCTGATAAAGAGGCAAGATCGTCCACTGCCACGATCGATCCTTCTCCTACCAAAGTCATCCTCGAGCCCTCCAAACTTGCCATTGAGGTGCCCGAACCCGCATTGAAGTCGGAGGCGGTAGAGAACGCTCCGATCTCGTCCACTACTGTTCCTCTCGAGGTATAGAATTTTAAATAATTATATCTTTTTTTTGATGTATGTTCAAACATTTTGAGAAATAAAAATGAGTTTTCTTCTCCTTATATTTGTGCTATGATAAATGTTGTTCAGAATCCTTCTAGTGATCGAAGTGAAGGCCAATTATCTTCAACCGATGTTGAGCCACTATCTGAAGGTATCTCTCTGCGATCTATAGTCAAAAGTTTAAAGAAAAAATTTCATCACCTGAAGAAAAAGTTGAAGAAGGTGGAAGAAGAGCTTTAGAGATCTAAAAAAAATGCTTTGAAGGCGACGATTGAAGTCACTCGCCTTCGCAAGTTACACATGAAAGATTCCATGAGCTTCAATATAAAGAAAGATAATTTTGAGAGAGAGTTGGCTGAACTTAGGAAAACCGCCAGTGACAAGTCTTGAGTGTTAGCTATGAAGGTCAGCTCCCTTGAAGTTGAGCTCAAGGCGGCAAAAAAGAAAATTCATCTATTGGAGAGGAGTTCACCATAGTCTTCCAACATGGTTCGGTACGAATGGGATTGGTCTCAAAGATTTTCTGCACTTTAGAAGTAGTTGCACGATGTCAAGTTCGCCTATGAGACCTACCAGTTGGACTGGCGTGGGAGGATATCCTCGCTGGAGCAGAAGCTCCATGCTGCTAATAATGAGGTGGCCCGACTTCAACAGCAGCTTGTCGATAGTTATCAATTCAACACAAGTAGGAAGTCAGAGGAGATCGCCTTCTTAAAGAGGATCACGAGTGAACTCTCAGAATCGGTCGGGATGGAGAAGGTCAAAAATCAGTGGCTGAAGCTTCAGTTGATTTGAAAATAGCAGGCTGTTAAGAATGCTGAAGCTGAATCAGAAGTTTTGAGAAAAAGACTATGGACATTAGAAGAAAATTACTGAAGGGTTGATAGGATATTTCGCGACAACTTGATAGAAAGAAAGGAGCTTGAGGAGAAGGTCGTTAGCCGAAAGAAATTTTTGATGATGGCTAGCAGTCCGAAGTCCAGAGAACCTGATCCTTCGTAGAATTTTGATTTTTTTTTCTTCTTTCTTTTGTAATCGATCGTATAGATCCTTGTTTTGTAATCAACTTTGATTTTAATGAGATAATATCTTCTCCCATTTTTGCTTTGTATGGGTTGGATGTTTGTTGATGGCTCTACTTTTCTCTCTTCTCCTTCTCTCTATTTTTTTTTTTTAAAACATGATTGTTGAGGATGCTTAATTGGAGATCTTCTCCTATGCCCAAATGAGGTTCTCTTCTTATTCCTGACACAGCCGGTTTCTATTTTTATTAGGATGAGATCTTTGTCCTGTCCTCAACAAGATCATTGGGATGCGAAAGAGGCATTGAAGGGGCCTCTCTCCTCCTCGTATCTTAAATAATTGAAGATCTTCATCCATATTAGGATATGATCCTCCTCTTATTCTTGACATGATTAGATTTTGCTCATATCAGAATGATGTTCTTCTCCTATTCCTAATAGGACAGTAGGAGCACGAAAGGATCGTTGAAGGAGCCTCTCTTCTTCTTCTATCTTAAATAACTGAAGATCTTCATCCATGTCAGGACGAGATCCTCCTCCTATTCTTGACACGGTTAGGCTTTGCTCATGTTAAGACGAGGTTCTCCTCCTATTTCTAATAGGACAGTAGGGGCATGAAAGGGCCGTTGAAGGAGCCTCTCTCCCCCTCCTATCTTAAATAACTGAAGGTCTTCATCCATGTCAGAACGAGGTCCTCCTCCTATTCCTGACATGATTAGGCTTTGTTCATGTTAGGACGAGGTTCTCCTCCTATTCCTAATAGGATAGTAGGGGTATGAAAAATTTGTTGAAAGGGCCTCTCCCCTCCTTATGTCTTAAATAATTGGAGGTCTTCATCTATATCAGGATGAGATCCTCCTTCTGTTTCTGACACAGTTAGGCTTTATTTATAGATAAAGTTCGATTGAGTTATTTTCTATTATCATATAATTTTGCATCAAAAAATAAAATTATTAAAATAAAAAAGTTTTATTAAGATGGAATTACTGGTAGTACATTCATAGATTTTTCAAATTCCAAGATCAAGGAAGATCAGCTCCTCTAAGCTCTTTTAAATAATAAGTCCCAGGCCGCACGACCTTCTTGATTTCATATGGGTCTTTCCAATTTAGGATGAGCTTTTCTTGATTTTGAGATTGTGAAATAGCTGCTCGTCGAAGTACCAAGTCTCCCACTTTGAATACCTTATCTTTGACTTTGGAGTTGTAGTAACGAGCTACTTTCTGCTTGTAGACCACCATTCGAACTTGAGCTTGTTGACCCTGAGATTGATTTTGATGATTTCAAAATATTGAGTATATTATGTATCTAATTATGTGTTTCAAGAATGTGTGTAGGATTTTTCAAGTATCCAAAATAAATAATTTATCTCAAGAATAAATCTTCTCAAGATGTCATGCCAAAATACTTAAAAGAGCAAATTCACACATATTTGGATGGCTTGGTATGAAGAAAGTATGATTAAAAGAAGAGAAATTAAAATTGAAGGAAGCAGTTATGTTTAAAAGAGTTTGGGGCTAAGAAACTCAAGTTTGGAAGGTCAAATATTGAAAAAAAATGAAGTCAAAATTTTTCGAGATGTCTCGGATTTTTTTTGAAAGCTCTCGAATGGTCTGGCACAATAAAATGGTATTCTGGCACAGTCTCGAGAGGTCTCGAGTTGAACTCGAAATGTCTCGATCTTAGGAGACAGAAACTTAGTTTCTATACTCTGAGAGCGAGAGGTCTCGTAGGATTCTCGAGAGGTCTCACGGTTTTGACGAGACGTCTCATGAAAAATTAAGAGATTTTGAAATCTGATGAAAGATTTCATGAAAAATCAAGAGATCTCGATCTGTGCGGACAACCTTCAATGGATAGTTTTTCAACGACTATTTTTTGACCATAACGGCTATTTCAGAGCTTCCAACAGCTAAGAACTTTCACTCCAATCTTCTCTAAAGGTATTTAAAGATGGAGAATCAATTGAAAAAAATAGAAGAAGGAGATTAAGAGATTTAGAGAGAAAATCTTTCAGATTTTATAAGAAACATTGAATATCCAAAGAAAAAAAAAAGAGAGGAGTGTTGTGCACAGATTTCAACGAGCCTTCAAAGCAATCTTCTCCAACATCTTCCACATCCTCTCAAGCATAATTTGAAGAAAAGCTAAGCTTCAATCGAGCACATTATCGACTTGTTCTTTAGGATTTAAAAGAGCTTATACTCTATTTTTTATATTATGCTGAAACTTTACTTGTATTTTTTGATTTCTTTACAAGTTTTTTTGGAGGAAAGAAACTTGGAGTTTAGGCCCGTCCAAGCTCAGAATTGGACGTTGTAGATTTTGGTTGGTAATCCCGAAAAACCAACTAGGTTGTTAGTAAATCCAAAAAAATAATGATGTTAGATTTTGGTTGGTACTCCTATAAAAATCAACTAGGTTTGTTTGTAAGCCTGGGAAAATAAACACACTGTAATCAAGGATAGATTATAGTAAAATTTTCAAGAAAAGCTTAGGAAGTGGACATAGGAGCGAGTTGCTCCGAACCACTAGAAATCTTTGTGTGTTTGTATTGTACTTTTTTCTTCTATCTCTCTATATACTTTGCATGCTTATAATTCTTACTTTTACTTTCATAGTTTGATTTTGTTATGTTAATTTCGCTGCTCATATTATATACATCTCATCCTCACCACTTAGATTAAAATCAAAGTACATAATTGCTTAGAGTTAAATTTGGCCAAAGTTTTTATAAGAACCCAATTCACCCCTCCTCTTGGGTTGCTACCTCTGGGCAATAATTGGTATTAGAGCAGATGCTCTAATATTTATTTGTTGACCTAGCAGTCAAAAGGCAAAAGATCTTGGCAACCCAAAATGAAAGCTCTATTTAATGAAGGCCATTCCATTGATCGACCCTTACTATTTAATGGCTCAAATTATACTTTTTGAAAAGTTAGGATAAAAATATTCATACAAGAACATGACTATAACTTATGAAATATTGTTATTAATGGCCCCTCCACACACAATACATTAATTATTGATAAAGAACAATCCAACTAAATGCTAAAACCATGAATATACTTTATTGCTCTTTGGATTTAAGTATATTTAATATAATTTGTTCATGTATTTCAGTGAATCAAGTATGCAAAAAATTGAAAATGATTTATGGGAGAGCAAATCAAGAAGAAGAACCAAGCTCCCAAGAAGTTAAGAAAACTCACTCCAATCTATGTCTTATGGCTCGTGAGGATGGAAAGAAAAAGAAGAAGAAAAGACAAAGGAAAAAGAAAGTTTTGATTAAGGGGGAATATGGAAGAGGAAGAAGGTATCGCTAATCATTGCCTCATGGCTAATGCAAATGAGGTAAATTCTGAAAATTCTTTTAGCTTTATATTTGATGAATTATATAAAGCCTTTAATGAATTAATGGACGATTTTGGAAAATTAAGGCTGAAAAATAAAGAATTCAAAAAATCAAATCTTCTCTTAGCTAATGAAAAGAGTAAATTATTAATTAAAAAAGAAGATATTTTGAAAGAAAATAATGCTTTAGCTAAAGAAAAGGAAGAACTTCTCAAATCTAAAAAATCTTTAGTTAAAGAAAAGAATAAACTCTTAATTGAAAAAGAGGATTTCATAAAAGAAAAGAATTCACTTGTTAAAGAAAAAGAAAGATTTTTAAAATCTGAAAAATCTGTGATTGAAGAAAATCTTAAGTTAAAAGAAGAACTTAATAAACTAAGATTTTCTGCTAAAAAAAAGAGTAAATTTGAAAAATCTCTTTTAGAAGAAAATGTCAAACTAAAGAAAAAGATTGAAAGCTTGAAGTCCATAATTGAAAGTTTACAATTGGATCTCAAAAGCTTCAAGCTATTTTAAATGATCAAAGAGCTAATTTTGAGAAACATGGAATTAGTTATGATTCAATAAGAAAATAAAAGTTTGACAAAAATATGCTAAAAAAAGCTTCAACTGAAAATCATTCAATTAAGTGCTTTAAATATAATAAAGTTGGTCATAAAATTTCTGAATGCAATATTGAAAGAAATTGCTAAACTTATATCAAACAAATTTGGGTTCCAAAAGAAACCATGAGCTCTAACTCCTATGGACCCAAGATGACTTGGGTACCAAAAATTATTAAGTGATTTTGTAGGTGCACTAAGGATCCAAATGAAATGAAAGAAAGAAAATTCTTATGGATGCCTTGGAAATGAAAAAGGATGGGTATTGATGCATGGTATAATCTAAACATTTTCTCACATCATACCATCCATGATTGTTAAAGTTATTTTGATTGAATCTATTGACTTTAATATGATTTTATATTATGTTTACTTGCTTGAAATTCTTTTCATATATCAGTAAGATTAGTATGATTGGTTGATTTTGATGATTTGAACACTTTGATTTTAAGAGGTCAATATGCTCTCCTCTAAGTATCATATCATGCTATGAATTAAAATTATCTTGAAAATCAGCATGATTTAACAGCTTCTCCTTATCAATTATTCATTTGAGAAACTTAAATCAACATAAGTTTAATTAACTATGAATGCCCTTGATTGCAAAAGAAACAAATTTAGATATTCTTCTCATAAAATGCTAAAATTCTAATAAAAATTAGCATAAAATAAATACTTAAAGATTAGACATCAATTATAAAATTTAAAATACTTGATGTATTAAGTTGCATTGCATTTTAGGTTAACCCTTAAGGATTTTAAATTCCATAATTAGATCAACACATAGAGCCAATATCTAGATCCCTCTCATTTTAATCTCAATTGATTTTGTCCCCTAACTTGAAGAATGCCTTTCATACTTGGTATCAAATTAAATTTTATTTATATTATTTTTAAGTAATGAATTTGACAATTAGTTTTTCAATTTTTAATGTGGTATCAATTAAATATTCTTAACTTGAAAGAGAAAGGGGGAGTAACAAAAATTGTAAAGCTTATGCATGCAAATTTTGAAAAAGAAAAGTAGAAGATAATGCTAAAGAATGAATATATATATATATATATATATATATATATATATATATCATTTTGATAATCTAAATTTAAAATATGCTTATTTTGAAATACAGAGAGAGAGAAAAGTTGAAAGATAAAATAATTGACCTATAATTATGAAAAATAGGAGGAGACAATGTTATTGAAATATTAAGAGAAAAATGAATCCTTGATATCTCCAAAATAAGGGAAGAAATACTTTTTTATCTTAATTTGATTAAAGATTTTGATCTTAAGCTCTCAATCAATTAATTTATGAACTCCTTAGATTGAGCTTTCACGTATTTATCTAATTTTATTTATATGATTTGATTGCTCTATCTTATTTTTGGATAATTAGTTGAAGTTAAAAAAAAAATTGAGACATATTCTTACTCCAAATAAATTGATTTTGATACATTCTTATAATTTTAAAGCTCATTTATAAATATAATACTTAACTTTTCATATGCCAATCTTTTAAACATGATTTGTATGATTATTCTTGGTAAATGATTGGAGTTAAAGTAAATTTATAGCATATTTCTTCTCAAAAATAAATTTTTAAACTCAATTTTGAAACTCATTTAAAAATTCAAATTTGATCCTAAATTTTTGATGTGCATTACAAAATTCTTATGAATTATTTATTTTAAAATAATATTTTACTCAAAGTAATGAATTTGAAAATGTGACTATCTTATGCTTTGATACTGTTTATTTTTCTTTGCTTGATACATCTTCGATACATATCTTTTTCGAGCTTAATTGACTAAAATTTCTTAAGAAAAGAAAAGATTGAACATTAAAGTATATATTATGCTTAGTTTCATGATCAAATCTTTTGAAAAACTCTATTCCTCTTAAAGCTTAAAAATGTATATTTAAAAATCTGATTAAAAGATCATATTCATTTAAAAGGAGGGAGAGTCTATAATATTTAAATTTAAACTAATTTTTGAAATTAAAATAAATATTTAAAACTTATTTTGAGTCGAAGGATAAATTTTCAAAAGGAAGATGATTCATTTAAATTGATTTCATGAATTTAATACATCTCTCAAGTTAATGCTTTGATGTTGATTTTGATGACTTCTTGTTTCTTTCAATGAGCTTTTTGATACTGTCAAAAAGGGGAAGAGGAATGTTGAGTATGTGCTTGAAGAAACTCGATGAATTATATTGATACTTGAAATGAAAACTTAATACTCACTGATATGAATTGAAATTTTTTTTTATGAGTATATGAAATATGTGCAATGAACCAAAAGAATAATTGAGAATATTCATAAAGTACTCATTCATGTGTTTAATCTATACTTTATGATATTTTTTAGCAAAATGTATAGAAATATATTATTTATTTTTATTGGGCATATACTCAAGATTTTGTTATCATCAAAAAAGGAAAGATTGTTGACCTTGAGATTGATTTTGATGATTTCAAAATATTGAGTATATTATGTATTTAATCATGTATTTCAAGAATGTGTATAGGATTTTTCAAGTATCCAAAATAAAGAATTTATCTCAAGAATAAATTCTCTCAAGATGCCATGCCAAAATACTTAAAAGAGCAAATTCACACATATTTGGATGGCTTGGTATGAAGAAAGTATGATTAAAAGAAGAGAAATTAAAATTGAAGGAAGCAATTATGTTTAAAAGAGTTTGGGGCTAAGAAACTAAAGTTTGGAAGGTCAAACATTAAAGAAAAATGAAGTCAAAATTTTTTAAGACATCTTTGATTTTTTTTGAGAGCTCTCGAGTGGTCTGGCATAATAAAATAGTATTCTAACACAGTCTCGATAGGTCTCGAGTTGAACTCGAGATGTCTCGATCTCAGGAGATAGAAACTTAGTTTCTGTACTTTGAGAGCGAGAGATCTCGTAGAACTCTCAAGAGGTCTCACGATTCTGACAAGATGTTTCATAAAAAAATTGAGAGGTCTCAAAATCTAACGGGAGATCTCATGAAAAATCGAGAGGTCTCGATCTACGCGGATAGCCTTCAATAGATAGTTTTTCAATGACTATTTTTTGACCCCAATGGCTATTTCAGAGCTTCCAACAGCTAAGAACTCTCATTCTAATCTTTTCTAAAGGTATTTAAAGGTGGAGAATCAATTGAAAAAAATAAAAAGAGATTAAGGGATTTGGAGAGATAATCTTTTAGATTTTATGAGGAACATTGAATATCCAAAGAAAAGAAAAAAGAGAGGAGTGTTGTGCATAGATTTCAGCGAGCCTTCAAAGCAATCTTCTCCAATATCTTTCACATTCTCTCAAGCACAATTTGAAGAAAAGCCAAGCTTCAATCGAGCATATTATTGGCTTGTTCTTTAGGATTTAAAGAGCTTATACTCTATTTTTTATATTGTGCTGAAATTTTACTTATATTTTTTGATTTCTTTATGAATTTTTTTGGGAGAAAGAAACTTGGGGTTTAGGCCCATCCAAGCCCAAAATTGGATATTGTAGATTTTGATTGGTGATCCCAAAAAATCAACTGGATTGTTAGTGAACCCGAAAAACTAACGATGTTAGATTTTGGTTGGTGCTCTTGTAAAAACCAACTAGATTTATTTGTGAGCTTGAAAAAATAAACATACTGTAATCAAGGATAGATTATAGTGAAATTCCTAAGGAAAGCTTGGGGAGTGGACGTAGGAGCGTGTTGCTCCGAACCACTATAAATTTTTGTATGTTTATGTTGTACTTTTTTTTTCTATCTCTCTATATACTTTATATGCTTATAATTCTTACTTTACTTTCATAGTTTGATTTTGTTATATTAATTTTGCTGCTCATATTATATACATCTCATCCTCACCACTTAGATTAAAATCAAAGCACATAATTGCTTAGAGTTAAATTTGGCCAAAGCTTTTATAAGAACCCAATTCACCCCCCCTTGGGTTGCTACCTTTGGGCAATAGAGCTTCTTCTCATCTTTCCTCCAATAAATCAAGGTTAGTCTTGAGATCCTGTGAGTTGCGCTGTTCATGGAATGCAACGACTCGCGCTGACAGAAGCTTGAGTTCTATTGGGATGATCGCTTCTGTTTCGAAGGCTAAGGCAAATGGAATATTCCTAATTGACAATCTTTGGATAGTTCGATATACTCAGAGCACATGATAGAGTTCGTCCATCCAAGTTTCCTTCACTTCCTCCAGTCTTGCTTTGATACCTTGTAGCAGGGTTTGATTGGTTACCTCAGTCTTGCCGTTAGCCTACGGGTGGGCTACTGATGTAAAATTATGGGCAATGTTCAGATCTTCGCAGAACTTGATAAATTTTATTTCTGCAAACTGGTGTCCGTTATCTATTATAAGAATCCGAGGTAGACCAAATCTATACATAATTGACTTCCAAACAAAGTTCTGCACTTTAGCTTTGATGATTTTTGCCAAAGGTTCGGCTTCAATCCATTTTGTGAAGTAATCGATTGCCAGCAGCAGAAACTTTCGCTGTTCAGATGCCATAGGAAAGGATCCGAGTATATCCATCCCCCACTATGCAAACGGCCATGGAGCACTCAGGGCTGTTTTTGAATATTTACGTTCCTTTGACATCGATCATATTTTTTGACATATTCTTTGGAATCTTGATGCATGGTTGGCCAGCCCTATTGAAGCAGTTTGTGTGATAGGGATCTAGCCTCCAGATGATTTTCATAGATTTCTTCATGCACTTCTCATAATGCAAAATCAGCCTCTAAAGGTCGGAGACATCTCAAGAGCGGCAAAGAATATAACTTTTTATACAGTTTGCTATCATATAGAACATACCGGGAGGCTTGGATTCTTAAGTTTTGAGCTTCTTTTGAATCATGAGGGAGAACCCCATCTCTGAGATAGGCAACTAGCAGGTCGATCCAATTAGGCTCATGGTCGACCTGCATCCCAGATTGTTGCTCTCTTGAGCTTAGATATTTTAGAATTTCAAAAAAAACTTTCTTTGGTAATTTGCTTGGGGCGAGTGTGGCTAATTCGAAGAGAAGGTCAGCTCTGGTATTTTCCACCCTTGGGATCTATTGAATATTAAAGCTGTTGAAGTTCGGGGTCAGACTCCTTATTTTTTTTAGATATTTCATCATATTTTCCTTTCGAGCTTCATAATTGCCATTGACTTATCCTACGAGCAATTGAGAGTCACTATAGACTTGGAGCCATTCCACCTCTAGTTTCCCGATCATTCTCAACCCTGTGATTAGTGCTTTGTACTCAGCCTCATTATTTGTTGCAAAAAATTCGAAATACAGTGCATATTTTGTAATGATTCTTTCTGGGTTGACCAAAATCAGACTCATGCTTGCACCAGAGGCATTGGACGAGCCATCCATGTACAGAACCCAAAAACCTTCAGGGAGGTTTGCTTTTTCTTCAGGGGAGCCTAGCTGTAACCATGGAATTTTGGTTTTATTTTGTTCAAGTTCAGCTTCATCTGGAATAGTGCATTCCACTATGAAATTTATCAATATTTGGACTTTAATTAACGATCGAGATTGATAATTGATGTCAAACTCTGTAAGTTCAATTGTTCATTTTGCTATTCTTTCGAAAATGTCTGTTCGATGGAGAATTGCCTTAATTGGCTGATTAGTGAGGAGCGTTATAGTATGCCCTTAGAAATAAGATTGGAGCCTTCGAGCTACAATCAACAAAGTATAGATTAGCTTTTCTAACTTGGAGTACTTGATCTCGGCATCTCTCAAGACTCGACTTATATAGTAGATCAACCATTGTGCTTTCACCTCTTCTTTAACTAAGACCGTCGTAAGGGCCACTATGGAGATCGTCAGGTACAGAAATAATTCTTCTTCAAGTTTAAATTTTGCCAGCAGGAGAGGTGAGCAGAGATAGTTCTTTAATTCTTCAAATGCTTGTTGACATTCGATGGTCTAGTAGAAGTTTTTTGGCTATTTAAGAACTTAGAAGAAAGGCATGCATCGCTCAGCCGATTTCGAGATGAAGTAATTCAGAGCCGCTAATTTTCTTGTTAGGTGTTGAACTTTCTTTATTGACTTTAGAGCAGTCATTTCTTGAATGGCCTGGATCTTTTCTAGGTTTACCTCAATTCTACGTCTTGATACCATAAACCCCAGGAACTTTTCCGAAGTCATGCTAAAGGCACACTTAGTAGGGTTCAACTTTATCTTATATTTTTGGAGGGCACTGAAGATCTCTTCAAGGTCAGTAATGTGATTTACTGAAGATCTGCTCTTTACAAGCATATTATCCATGTAGACCTCTATGTTGTGGCCAATCTACTTCTTGAATATCTTGTTAACCAAGCGCTGGTAAGTTGCACCTACATTTTTGAGCCTAAAGGGTATGATCTTGTAACAATAGAGACCATGGTTAGTAATAAAAGCGATTTTCTCCTCATCCTCTGGTGCCATTCAGATTTGATTATAGCTAGAGAAAGCATCTATAAAAGTGAGGAGTTCATGGTCAGAAGTTGCATCCACTAGTTGATTAATTCTGGATAAGGGATAGCTATCTTTTGGGAAGACTTTGTTCAGCTTCTTGAAGTCTATGCACATTCTTCATTTCCCAATTGCCTTCTTGACGAGGACCATGTTGGAGACCTAATCTAGATAATTGACTTTCTGGATGAACTCAGCTTTGAGGAGCTTGTCGACTTCTTCTGCTATTGCCTTCTATCTCTCTGGGGTGTAGCTGCGCATCTTTTCTTTCATTGGTCAACGTTTGGGATCAACAGTCAGACGATGTTCCATAACTTCAATATCAATTTCGGACATATCTAGAGGGATCCAAGTAAAAATATCTGCATTTCTCTACAGGAATCTGACAAGTTGCTCACATACCTCTTCTCCTAGATTGGAGCCGATCTACATTGTGTGCTTTTTATTTTCATCATTCAGAGGGACCAAGACAAGATCTTCCATGGGTTCCCCCCATTCTTCAGTAAGATCATCCCGGACATTCGGCCCATCAACCGAGCAAAGGTCTGATTGTTCACCCCTTTGCAAAGCGATTGAGTAATAATAATTTGCTAAAGCTTGATCTCCTCTAACCTTTCCAATCTCGTAACTCATTGGGAACTTTATCTTTAAATAGTAGATTGACACTATTGTCCGAAGTGCATTTAGACTGGATCGGCCAAGAATTGCATTGTAGGCAAATGAAGCTTTCACTATCAAAAAACTACTTGTACCTAGACTGTCAAGGATGTCGTCCTGCAGTCATAGTTAATATTATTATTCCTTCAACTGGCATAGTATCATCAGTGAAGCCCACTAATGGGATACTCATTGGTTCGAGTCGGTTATTAGGTATAGATATTTTGGAGAAAGCATCATAAAATAAGATATCGGTCGAACTTTCATTATCGATAAGGATGCAACATATATTATAGTCTGCAATTTTTAAAGAAACTACAACCACATCATTATGCGAAAATTGAACTTCTTATGCATCCTCTTCAGTAAAAGCGAAGGGTTCTTCAGTTCTCTATCTTTTAGCTGACCCCTCAGATCTACTGGTCTCCTTCCACCAAAGTTCCCCGGAGATAGTGTTTATGATGTCCAATGAGGGTTGATCTCCTAGCTATTCCTTCCTCCTTGGCAGTTCTGATTGCGGTAGTGCTTTCGGGTGCTCTTCCCTCACCTCAGGCTGACGTCGTAGGAATCGATCAAGCCATCCTCGTCTGATGAGCTCCTCGATCTTATCTTGGAGCTGAATGCACTCTTCAGTATTATGACGATGCTTATGATGATAGAGATAAAACTTGTTAAGATTGTGCTTGTCAGGGTGAGTGCGCATTCTCTTAGGCCTCGGCAGTTGCTCGTTAATCTTCATTAATACTTAAATTTTTGGAGCATTGAGGGGAGTGTAGTTATGAAATTTTCTAGGAGCAGAGTTCCACTGTACCCTTCGATCGGGACTCCTTTGTTGATGAGCTCAAAAAGGAGTTCGGACTCGTCTGCACTTAGGAGGGGTCCAAAAGCATGGCTGAGCTTCACTTGACTTTTCTTCAAGTGCAGGATTACTAGATTCACCTGCCTACTGCTTTCTTATGGCTTCATTGTCTTTGGTCTTGAAGGCCTCTTCTGCTCGGGCGTCACCATCTATCCGAGCCAGCATATTAGCAAAATTTCTGGGATACTTTCTTTCTAGGAAGGATAAAAGATCATTCTTCTAAAGATCGTTCTTTAGTGCAACCATGGTAACAGATTCATCCAAATTTTGGACTTTCAGGATAGCGACATTGAAGCGGTTGATATAAGCCTGGACAGACTTTTCTTTCTTCTGCTTGATGTTGATGAGGGAGTCCAAACCTCACTTGGGACATTGGCTGCTGATAAAATGAGCTACAAACTGATAGCTCATTTGATCGAAGGAGAAGATCATACCCGATTTTAAAATTGAGTATCAATTTCTTGTTGCTACCTTCAGAGTAGATGGGAAGGCTCGGCACCATATGGTGTCTGGTGCACCATGGAGCAGCATCATGATCCTGAAGATCTCTAGGTGGTCAACCGAATCAGAGGTTCCATTGTAGCTCTCAAATTGAGAGAGCTTGAAGTTCGGCAAGATAGGCTCCTGCATGATTCGGACAGAGAAAGGGAGATCGGTGCAGATTTTATCATGATGGATCAGGACGACATGGTGGAGCTCTTCAATCCGTCGATCTATATCTTGATGCTTCTGATCGAGAGCATCACCTCGATTGCGGATCTCGGAGGGCTTTCGATTGTAGATGGAAAAGATCTCTTCTAGAGAGAAATCATGATTAAAATAGGGATCTTCTGCTATCTTTTTTTCTTTTTTGGTGTAATTTTGGATTGATTCCTGAAGTTTCAATGAGGGTTTCTAGTTGAGCTACCGTCGGAGGTTGCTACATGGCTCACACCATTTTGGCGAGGCCTCGAACCTGCTGCATCAGTTGATTGAATTGCTCCAGACCCACCATAGCCACCAGAGGAGGTTGTGGTGCTGGTGATGGTATTGGAGCGGGAGGATCTGGCTTAGATCTAGCAGCAGAGGTTGTGGATCGTCGCATAGCTGTCTTCTTCGGAGGCATTCTTGAGATTAAAAAAGAGCAAATGGAGATGGATCTTGAAAGATTAAAAGAAGAGAGTAGACAAATCCAACTGAGCTCTTCTTTTAGAATAAGGGCTCTTAGGTCTCTTTCTCTAGCACCAATCCTATTGGTGCAGAATCTGATTGACGCTAAAATAAGTTGGAGCTGGAGAAGACGAGGTCACCATCGGTGACCTGCAAAATAAAGTCCTGACTGGAGTCGGAGGTGGTGGCTCCGATAGAACCCTCCGACGATCAAGTCAGCTTTTTTGGCCAATAGAAATAGAGTTCTCAGAAAAATTAAAATAAAATTTTTAGCTTAAAGTGAAAATATATCTGAAGGTCCCTTATATAGGTGGAGTCTGTAATAAATTAATGGTGATAGCCGTAACTGCCTGGTAGTGGGCCATTTGGGGCCATGTGGAGTTTGTTATGGAGGATAGTGTTTGTTATCGTGATGTGCCAGCTTGTTGGATTTTGGTAGTTGAAGTTTGGATGTGTCCAAGATTGCCTAAATATTATCTAATATTCACTATATCGAGAATCGGTGTCGAGGTCCTTCCATGGATAGAGAGAAGTTCGATTGGAAGGAGCCCATTGGGCTACTGGATGGAGTCCGAAAGGAGCTTAACTGGAGGGATCTGGCTGGAGGGAGTCCTATGGGAAGAGGCCCGATTGGAGGGAGTCAGGCTGGAGAAAGTTCGACTGGAGGGAGTCCGATTGAAAGAGGTTTGGCTGGAAGAGTTTGGCTCAAAGAAGCTCGATTGGAGAAGTTCAGCTCGAAGAAGTCTGACCCATTCTGGGGCTAGACACCAAGTCGAACTTCGGTAGGAGCGGGTTTAACCCTAACAACGTGCATGTTTAGATTATTTTTTAGATTAGATCTAATTTATAATCTGATTATTAAATCTAAAATTAAAAGTTTTGATCACATGAACTGATCTAAAATTATCCTGCTGTAAGATTTATCGCTTACAGTGGAGAGATTGTCCTAGTTCGTATAGATCTATTTCTAATCATAAATCTATTAGATATGATCTAATGTTATTTATGATTTGTTAGATTTAAAAGAGTTTTAAATCAAAAAATAAAAGTTTTAGATTACATGGATTGATTATAAGGTTGTCCTGCTGTAAGATTTATCCCTTACAGTGGAGAGATTATCCTAGTATGTGTTATTCTAAAATATTGATTATAAAATTTTAGATTAGATTTAAAAAATTTTATAATCTAATTAAATATATTTTAATCTAATTTTAATCATCATAAATATGTTAGATTTGATCAAAGATGATTTATGATTGATTGAAATTGAAATAGTTTCAATTACATGAACTTATTTAGATTAGATATAAAGTAGTTTCATATTTACTTTATTTACATATTGATTATGAATCAAACATGCAACTTGATTGGTAGAACCATATTGTAAAAATATTTTACAAACATAAAAATTATTTTCAAAAAGCCGAACCCCAACTCTCAGCCCAAAACTTAATTAAGAATTAAAAAATTATTTGATTAGGATCTAGGATTGTGAATTGAAGATCCTAAGTCACAAATCATAACACATTGGGTTAATGGATTAGTGGGGATTATGTCCATTAATTAGGTTAGACCTAGGGTTAGATTAAAGAATGAACTTAATTAGAGAATTGACTAAATCTAATCAATTATTGTCTTAGATTAGATTAAGGATTCTCTAGATCAATTATAATAGTTTTAGTTGGTCAAGTCCATATCTTTAACGAGACCTAAGATGGACTTGATTCTTGACTATACGGTCTAGCATGAATTGTTAGGTTGATCTAATCGAGACTAATTAAATCAGTTAGTATCTAAGATAAACTAGACCTGAGGTCTTTAATTGGTAGCCTACTTACCTAGCTATTTTTGATGGTGTCTAAGGCAAGCTTTGGCAGACTCTCCCATCGATCAAACTTATCTAGCCTTCTTGGTAAAATTATATTTTGATTGAATCACTTGACTATTCGAGCTGACCCATGTCAGCTAGATAAATCAGTGTGACTGATTTAGGTGCTCTTAGACTAGCCTATTAATGGTCTTCCTTAAGCTGACTTGATGAAGCCAGTGGGAGGATGATGACAAGCTGATTAATTTGACCTTCTCTTCTCTAAATCAAATCAATTAAATTCTCTAAAATTTTTAGGTCCTTAAAATGAAATAGTTATGGTGATAACTAGATCATAGCCTTTCATTAAGTGGACGATAATGGATCTATTAGTTGGATAATCATTGGAGGCCCATAGGCTCGGTGCTTATCCGCTAATGAAATTATCATTCATAATATGATTTCTTGATCACGTCTCTCTAAATGATGGTTAGGTTGACCAACCATAGTTGGACTTAATCATTCATTAGTTAGACGGACCAAGTATGATCACATTAATGATTTGACCTAATCGAAACTTTCAGTGGAGGCCCTAGCCTACTGAAAAGATACCTGAAGTAAAATTAAATTATTAAAAATTATTTAGAGAAATAATTAATTATAAACCTATCCTTAGATGTACATGGATTGACCAACCATAGTTGAACTTATGTGCAGTCTATATAGATTCTAGTACCCACTAAAGAATTAGGATAATTCCTCGAATTCGAGGTAGAGGCTATCAATTCAAATAAAATAATGAAAGAATCTTTTGATTAAAGTCCAAATCTTAAAGATTAATAAATCAATTACTAATTAGGCTTTTGGTTCTTCTTTATGCAATTAAATCCAAACCACAGTTGCTCTATTCACTGTTAGACAGTGATAAACTTATGGAACCTAACTTCGATAATAAGTATCAAAAGTTGAATGTTGCTCAGCAGCACGAAGTGGTTCATGCTGGGGCCTCTATATCCAAATTAAACATAAGATCCAAGAATAACCTAGATTAAGCAGAGTGCTGCAAAGAGTAGGGGCATTGGAAGAGGAACTATCATCAGTATCTTAATTCCCATGACCCCAATAGGCTTAATAAGAGAGATGAGCAAGTAATTGTTGATCAAGAATATTGTATGATAATACCTTATAATTTCTTTGTTTATGATACTTCTACTTCAGTATTGGATATCGAAAGTCCAATCTATATTTGCAATATCCTGCAAGGACTTCAAATTAGTAGAAGATTTAAAAGTAATGAGCGATTTCTGAATGTTGGAGATGGAAGGTTTGTTCTAGTTTTAGCTATAAAAATAGTTCAACTTATTCTCAATACTAATATCATTTCTTTCAATGAATGTTATTATTGTCCTTCTTTTTTGATGAATATAATCTCTGTTAGCTTTTTGGCCAAAGATGGTTATCATTTATCTATAAAAAAATTATTGTGATATCATTATGAATAATATTATAATAATATAAGGATATTAAAGAAATAATATTTATATTTTATCATAGTCTATGAGTATAATGTACACTTTTAGAAAACATCCTAGATTAAATAATATCTCTAATATCTATCATGGCATTGTAGGCTAGGTCATATTAATAAAAATAGAATAAATAGGTTGACCCAAGAGAGAATCTTCGAAGTCAATAATTGTAAATCACTTCTAACATGTGAGTCCTATCTTTTTGAAAAAATGATCAAGTCATCTTTTACTAGAAAAGATGAAAAAATCACTAACCTTTTAGGTCTAGTACATACTGATATATGTGGATCTATGAGTATAAGTGTGATAAGCATTATAAATTTACCAATAAAAATATTAATTTATCAATTAATTTATATTAATTTTTAAGAATTATTAATCAATTTATATATAATTTTTAAAAAATTCATATTTTTATTAATTAAAAAATTAATTAAAAAATAATAAAAATTAAAAAATAAAATTTTATTATCAATAGAAAGAGCTCATTTTTTTGATCATAACAAAATAAATTTTAAGTAAAACAGAGCTAAAATTGAAAAGATATGAATTTTTAAAGATATAAAATAAATAAAAATTAAATAAAAAAAAAGAAAATGGCTCAGCCGGCTCCATAAGCCGAGCCACCAAGCCAAGCCAAGCCATCAAAGTCGACTCAGCTGTTTAAGCCATCAGCCAGTCCATGATTCAGGCATGGACCGTCAGCTCAGCAGAAATCGACGAATCAGAGATTGCCACGTGGCGGACCTAGACCCTTAAAGGTTCCACAGAAATTTATCGTGGCTCATAGGGTATTTTGGTCTTTTCACCTAGCGACAAGAGCGCTGATTGGCTGCGGTGTCCAGTATGACCGGTCCACGCGGTCCATGAAAACAGTAATTGTGCGATCGGACGGCTGCGGTTGATTGTGGTCAAGATCGGACGGCGGTGGTTATTTCCGGGTTTGATTCAAAATCTATCAGTGATCTGGTGTGATCCGATGGCCAAAAAACTAAGTGATGAAGATCCAACGGTCCAGAATACTCCCGGTGATGATCAGGACTCCCGAAGCACGATTTGCGGTCGATTTCCTCGATCAATGTGCGATCGGACGGTTAGAATTTAATCTGACCCGATCTGGGCTGATATGCATCCGATTTTGATGATTTTTGAACCGTTGGATTCCTATTGAATGGCCAGATTTCATCAGGCTTATCAGAGTCATATCAGAGCTATTTTGATTCAAATTTTATTCAAATTTTTTTATATTTTGATGATTACAAAGGCTATTAGTCCCACATTGTCTTTAGAAAAAAATATCCAGTCCTCCTAGCTCTATAAAAAGGACCCTAGGCCTCCAAAAATCAACAACTCCGATCAAGGTGAAGCTTTGGTACAGGGCTAAGCCAGGCTATGGGTTAAAGGCTGCTTCGAAGCAATGGGTGTCGAGAAGAAGAGCCGAACTTCTACATCATCTTTCTATCAATGCCGATCCAAGATCAGAGATCAGGCTATTTTATTTTTTTTAAATTCTATGTATTTAAATTTTAAAATTTTAATTAATAAAAATTTTATTTTTTATATTTTAATTTTTTATTTTTTATTTTTATTATAATTTAATTTCTGCACTTTAAATTATTGTTTTGCAAGTAGATGCTAAGATCTAACTAGTAGATCTTAGTACCAAGTTTAAATTCCTGCACCTTTTAATTTTTACTTTTTATTTTTCGATTTCATTTTTTTATCCCAAAACTCTTCTCTTTTTCTTTTCAAAAATCAAAAATTTTAAATCTAAAAATACTACCTTCTCTGTGGATTCGACCCGACTAACTGCTATCTATGCATTTTTAATTATTTTAAGAAGTCGGATTAAACTGATAAACACGGTGTCTTAACGACAATATCATACCTATCAAGTTTTTAGCGCCATTGCCGGGGAAGGCACAGATATTAAATTTTTGATCTCTTTGATTTTTTTATAAATAAATTATAAATAAAATTTTTATTTTTTTTATAAATATTGCCTGCTAATTTTTTTTATTATTTTATAGAAAAAATTAAAGAACAAAAAGAATCAGAAGTTTTGCTTGGTGAGATCAATCCTAACCCTAGTTCTCTTTTCTTTTTATTTTATTTATTTATTTATTTTATTTTAAAATTAATTTTAAAAAAATATTTATTTAAATCTAATTAAAAATTTTATGATAAGATTAGAAATCTTAACTGCTTAGAGCATGCATCATATTAGTTTTATTTTTATTATTATTATTATTTTTATTTTTTTTGGTGATTGTTGGAGGTAGGGTAAGCCTTTCAGAATTCAATTAGTTGCATGCATCTAGTTTAAATTACATAAAATCCTTTGATTATTTTTTTTTTTTTTCGTGCATATCCATATTAAACCAAATTAAGGGCACAACCTAATTAAATAAGATAAGGTGGGGATTTGATCACCCTTTCTTAGCCCACAAATAACCAACCAGCATCCTGCATTGATCTAAGCCTTTATTTTTAAAATCAATTAGACATCAACCCTAGAAACTCGAGCTCAATAGGATAAGAAATTCTAAGAGTTGAACCGGGTTAGGATAAGTCAATTTGACTGAAGTCTAGAAAAGTGGTTCAGAAACGATTGGGCTCGAAGGAAGGTGGTTTCTAATTGGTTCCATTCGCTTACCTGGCCAAGCACAATTAGTGTCTAAGGCAAGCAATGGGGGGACTCCCACCGACCTTACACTTACCTGGCTAGTTGATTGGCTAATCCTACACTTGGAGGGCTTGAAGGTGACCTTGGCAGTTAGGAGCTATCTAGATCTAGGATAATCCTTAGTTAGGATTGATTGACCAACTTGATTGCTAACTAACATTAAATCTAATTAAACCTAATTCTTCTCTTTCTTCTTAGTTCTAGGACTCCTTAGGACCTCTTCTTTAGAACTTTTCTTTCTTTCTTTTTCTTTCTCCTCTAAAAGATAAAATAAAAATAAAATAAAATAAAATAAAATAAAAATTAAACTAACTAAAAAATATTAAAAATAATAATTAAATTAAATTAAAATTAACAAATAAAATAATTAAAAAAATTAATTTTTAATATAATAAAATAATAATAATAATAAAACAAAAAAAAATAAAAAAAATTTTAAATTTTTTTTTGAACCACACGTTAGGATTGCACTAATACATGCACGATAGAAAATCGCTTTTTCTGATTTAGTTAAATTTAATTGAATGGTTGATTCATATTAAATCTAATAATCAAATGGCTAATATGAACCTAATAGTCCAAAAATTAGATAAAGTTGACCTTCTTGCTCAGAAATTAGATCAACTCCTAATCCTAGGTCAACAATCTCCTGTACAATTCACATCATCTTCTAATTATCAGGAGACTTATTCAATCTGTGCTAGCCCAACCTATCATATGAGTGAATGTCCTATGACTGCACAGTTTTTATATTTTATCCAAGAACAAGTTCAAGCTACTCAAAGATACTCCAAATTGATTAATAATCTATTTTCAAATTCATATAATTTAGATTGGAGTAACTTTAATTTTTCTTGGACATCCCAACAGACTCAGGCTCAGACCCAAATTTTACTTGAGCAAAATTATCAAAATAGATCCCAATATCAAAATTATGCCTATAATAATGGTCAGCCTAGTCAGTTTATCCAGCCATCATATTATAATCAGCCCTCATACCAACCTCTTCAACAGACCAATCTAGCTAATGATAGATTTAACCAACTTCAACAATTGATTCTAACTCAACAGCAATCTATCGCCAGACTAGAAGCTTAAATAGGATAATTAGTTGAGTCTAACATGAAGAGAAAATTAGATCAACTACCCAACCTACCAATTTCAAACAACCCATCTAATGTCCACCAACCACCTGGACCAAGTTATCAATTTAATGTCTCACCTAAGAATCCTCAATTTGAGAATGCCAAAGTAACTCCTAAACTTAAAAGCTATAGGATTCTTATGGACCCATACCAAGATCAGATGAGAGAGGCTAGTACTGATGCTAGACAAAATAAAAATTTAGAAAAACTGGTTAGTACTGAGACTAACCATATAGAAGAACCCGAGCCAAATATTAGTATTGATGCTAGTTTCAGTTTAAATAAGATAGAAATAAGAAAAAAGAGAATAGATGATTTACCCGAGACTTATAAACCTAATGTCCTATTTCCTTTAACCCTAGAAGCTGGTTCTTCTTACAAAAATCAAGAGGCATGTAATGAAATATCAATGAGTTATCTAAGCAAGATCATATTAATTTACCTCCAAAATTAAAACAGCCTTTAGTCACCATTCCAGCACCCATTGAACCAAACGTAACTTCTAAAACTCAATTCATGAGCATTTTAGAAAAACAAATAGGAGAAATTCTTAATAAATATGGGTTTGAGAATGGAATCATAAATTATATCCCTAAAATTAATAATGAATATATCAATAATGGGATTATAAATCAACTTTCTGAGATTGACAATCCAAAATCATTAAAATTTATCAATCCAATATTCAACACAGGATAGTGAGCTGCATTGTGTCTGGCTGAAGACGGTAAACTTAACGCTTGTTGGAAGGCAACCCAATATTTAATTTTTATCTAATTTATCTTTTTAGTTTATTTTTTTAGAATAATTTGAATAAGTTAGAGGGAGAACTCAAATTTTCAAAGGCATGTGCTGGACCAAAAATATACTGAGTTAGGTGTATTCTTCCATGTTCTTTATTACACCCTTTATTTTTCTTCTCCATTAAGGACAATGTCGATTAAGTTGGAGAAAGAGAAAAATAAAAATTTTAAAATTTTAAATCCTTAAAAAAGTTAGTATTTAGTATTTAGACACTTGATTATGCTTAAGAATTGAATTAAACTAAGTATTTTTTAAAAGAAAATTGATGCACAGATTAGAGAATCTATGAGATATTAAGGAATCAAGTATTAAGAAAATTCAATAAAGAGTTAAGTCTAGAATATAAATTTTTTTTTCTTAGAGTATTTCTAATTATTTCTATTAGCATCAAAGAAAAGTCTACTTTTTATAGGCTTGTGTAGGATAACTATACGTTTCTTCATATAAAAAAATTATTTTAATAAAATAGTTTTCAAGTACTTCTCACTGAGTAATCGGGCCTCTTTGCCTAAGCAAGCATTGAGTTTCGCGTCAAAAGGTGGGAAGGGCAAAGAAGCTCGTTGTAAAACTAGTCTTAACTCGTAGCTTATTTGATTCGAGCTAATAAGCCCGAGGGGTATTCTATACCTAGTGCCCTAAAGTCAACTGGTTTGGGAGTCATTGACCCAGGACTCGCTATATGGATCAAATAGAAAACTTAAGAAGTTAAAGATACTTAATAGTGGTACAACGTTAAAAAAAAAAAAAGTTTCCCACCGAGTAACCGGGTCCCATTTTCTAAGTAAGCAATGATATTCACGTCAAAAATGGACAATGTGAAAATAAAAATTAATAAATGAAGGATGGAAGTAGCAATACACTTGCCTATATGAAAGTTTAGACAAATCAGAGATAAAGATAGGATAATTTAAAAAAAGTTCTAAAAAATTTAATATTCTCTACTTAATTTTTCTATTGATAAGTATTAATACCCCAATGATATGTCTCATTTAAGCTCTACTGAATATCAATGGCCATTTTGAAAATTGCTTAGGTAAAATTCGAAACTCTAAAGTTAAAAGATATTTAAAACTAAATTCTTTCTTTACTCGAGGATGAGCAAAGCTTAAGTTTGGGGGTGTGATAAGCATCATAAATTTATCAATAAAAGTATTAATTTATTAATTAATTTATATTAATTTTTAAAAATTATTAATCAATTTATATATAATTTTTGAAAAATTCATATTTTTATTAATTAAAAAATTAATTAAAAAATAATAAAAATTAAAAAATAAAATTTTATTATCAATAGAAAGAGCTCATTTTTTTGATCATAACGAAATAAATTTTAAGTAAAATGGAGCTAAAATAAAAAAGATATAAATTTTTAAAGATATAAAATAAATAAAAATTAAATAAAAAAAGAAAATGGCTCAGCTGGCTCCGTAAGTCGAGCCACCAAGCCAAGCCAAGCCATCAAAGCTGACTCAGCCATTTAAGCTATCAGCCGATCTACGATCTAGGCGTGGACCGCCAGCTTAGTAGAAACCGACGAATTAGAGATTGCCATGTGGCGGACCTAGACCCTTAAAGGGTCCACAAAAATTTATCGCGACTCATAGGGTATTTTGGTCTTTTCACCTAGCGACAAGAGCGCTGATTGGCTGTGGTGTGCGGTGTGGTCGGTCCACGCGGTCCATGGGAATAGTAATTGTGCGATCGAACGGCTGCGGTTGATTGCGGTCAAGATCGAATGGTGGTGGTTATTTTCGGGTTTGATTCAAATTCTAACAGCAATCTGGCGCAATTCAATGGCCAAAAAACCAAGTGATGAAGATCCAACGGTTCAAAATACTCTCGGTGATGATCAGGACTTCCGAAGCATGATTTGCGGCCAGATTTCCTCCATCAACGCGCGATCGGATGGTCAGAATTTAATCCGACCCGATCTGGGCTGATATGCATCCGATTTTGATGATTTTTGGACCGTTGAATTTCTATTGAATGGCTAGATTTCATCAAGCTTACCAGAGTCGTATCATAGCTATTTTGATTCAAATTTTATTCAAATTTTTTTATATTTTGACGATTATAAAGGCTATTAGTCCCACATTGCCTTTAGAAAAAAATATCCAGTCCTCCTAGCTCTATAAAAAGGACCCCAGGCCTCCAGAAATCAACATCTCCGATCAAGGTGAAGCTTTGGTACAGGGCTAAGCCAGGCTATGGGTTAAAGGTTGCTTCGAAGCAATGAATGCTGAGAAGAAGAGCCGGGCTTCTACACCATCTTTCTGCCAATGCCGATCCAAGATCAGAGATCAGGCTATTTTATTTTTTTAAAATTTTATGTATTTAAATTTTAAAATTTTAATTAATAAAAATTTTATATTTTATACTTTAATTTTTTGTTTTTTATTTTTATTATAATTTAATTTCTGCACTTTAAATTATTGCTTTGCAAGTAGATGCTAAGATCTAACTAGTAGATCTTAGTACCAAGTTTAAATTTTTGTACCTTTTAATTTTTACTTTTTATTTTCCAACTTTATTTTTTTATCCCAAAACTCTTCTCTTTTTTTTTTTAAAATCAAAGATTTCAAATCTAAAAATACTACCTTCCCTGTGGATTCAACCCGACTCACTGCTATCTACGCATTTTTAATTATTTTAAAAAGTCGGATTAAACTGATAAATATGATATCTTAACGACAATATTGTGCTTCTATCAAAGTGCTAGAGATGGATATTTCTACTTCATTACTTTCATAGATGATCTATCTAGGTACGAATATGTCTATCTAATAAAACATAAATCAGATTCATTTGAAATGTTCAAAAGATTTCGAAGTGAAGTAGAAAAATAAACTAAAAAAAATATTAAAATTCTTCAATCAGATCGAGGAGGTGAATATCTATCCAGTGAGTTCTTGACTTATCTAGGAGAGAATGAGATTCTCTTACAGTGGACTCCTCTGAGAACACCACAGCATAATGGTGTATTAATAAAAAGAAATCGAATCATGTTAGACATGGTTCGATCCATGATGGAGTTTACTAGTTTGCCTGTTTTATTTTGGAGTTATGCTCTTAAGACTGCATATTATATATTGAACAGTGTACTGAGTAAATCTATCGCAAGGATTCCATATGAAATATGGATCGGGCGTAGGCCTACACTCTCTCACCTATGGGTTTGGGGTTGTCTAGCCTATGTCAAATATTTGCATACAGATAAGCTTGGACCTCGATTTGATAAGTGTGTGTTTATAGGATATTCCAAAGAAAGTAAGGATTACTATTTCTACCATGCTGAAGAACAAAAGGTGTTCGTCATCCTTAAGTCAATATTTTTAGAAAAAAGTTTCTTGGTAAAGGAACTATTGCCTCTAAAGTTGAACTTGATGAAGTTCAATAGATAGAATGACCAACACCTATGGCTGAACTTAAATCAGATTTGATAAAATCAAATTTGGAGCCCAATGTACCTACACCATTAAAATGATCTGGTAGAGTACTGTATCAGTCGGATAGATACTATAATTTTTTAGTCCGAGATGGTAATCCTATCGAACTTGATGGAAATGATGAGGATCAATCATCTATATGAATGCTATGCAGAGACCTGATTCCGAGAAATGACTTGAGGCCTTGAAATCTAAGATGGTGTCCATGAAAGTCAATGATGTGTGGACATTGTTTGACCCACCCAAAAGGATTAAATCCATTGGATGTAAATGGATCTTCAAAAGAAAGAGAGGCATAGACGAGAAGGTAGAGACCTATAAAGCTCGTCGGATTATCAAGGGGTATCGTCAATGTTATGGTATTGACTATGATGAGATGTTCTTTCTTGTGGTAATGCTCAAATCCATTCAAATAATGCTTACGATAGCTGCCCATTTAGATTATGAGATCTGGTAGATGGATGTGAAGATAACTTTTCTGAATAGAGAGCTGATCGAAGAGATGTATATGATACAACCTGAAGGATTCAAATTCATAGATGAGTCTAAGGTGTGCAAGCTTCAGAGATCCATTTATGGATTAAAGCAAGCATTTTGGAGTTAAAACATGTATTTTGATAAGGTGATCAAAATATATGGCTTCATTAAGAATGAAGAAGAGCCCTGCATCTATAAATGGGTAAATGATCCAGCAGTGGTATTCTTTATCTTGTACATAGATGGCATTCTCTTATTTGAGAATGACATCCCTGCACCATAGGAAATAAAAATTTGGTTGTCATCGCAGTTCTCCATGAAGGACTTGGGTGAAACATCTTACATCCTAGGATTGAAGATTTATAGGGATAGATCTAAAAGGATGCTTGGGTTATCCCAGTCCACGTACATAGGTACTGTGCTGAAGAGGTTCGGCATGAAAAATTCTAAAAAGAACTATTTTCCAATAGAACATAGAATTTCTCTTTTTAAGAAGGATTGTTTGACAACTTCTGAAGAGAGAGAGCATATGAGTAGAGTCCCATATGCTTTGATAGTGGGATCTATCATGTATGCTATGACATGTACGAGATTAGATATGGTATACTTACTAGGAGTAGTGAGTAGATACTAATTTGATCTTGAAGAAAATTATTGAAAAGTGGTTAAAGCAACCTTTAAGTATTTGAGAAATACTAAGGACTAATGGTTGATTTATGGCGAGTCAGATCTAAAATTTATGAGATTTACAGACTCCAGCTTTCAATTTGATCATGATGATAGCAGAAGCATGTCGGATTACATCTTTACTCTAAATGATGGAGCAATCTACTGAAAAAGTTTTAAGCAGCATACTGTGGCAGACTCTGTTTGTAAGATAGAGTATATCGCAGCATCAGATATTACAAAAAAAGCTATGTGGCTGAGAAAATTCATCACCAAGCTCAGAGTAGCACCCTTCCTTAAGGGCCCAATCCTGCTCTATTGCAACAGCACTGGTGCCATTGCTCAGGTGAAAAAACTGAAGGCACACCAGTGAACGAAGCACATATTGCACTACTTTCATCTGATCCAAAAGATCGTGGATCGAGGTGATGTCGATCTTCAAAAAATCAATGGAAAGAAGAATCTGATCGATTTCTTCACTAAAGTCCTGGCAATAAAGGAGTTCGACAATCATAAGTCGAAGATGGATATTAGATACTGTGCAGAGTGGTTTTAGGATAAGTAAAAGTTGCTAAAAAATATATCTCAAAGCCAATCATCAGCCTATTGACGGTTAAGTTATATTATAATTATAATTAATTTATTAATAAATAAAATAATATTTTAATTTTTTTCATCATAAAATCTGTATCTTCTAATGAACTTCATTATTGTGATGAAGTTCTTAGGACCATCTAATTTCAATATAAAAAGAATTTATCGATTAGTTCTTAAAACTATTCATGACCAAATGATAGGCTATTAATAAGGATGACAACATCTATTGAGCATAGATCGCTGTATGCCAAATAGATTGATTGTTCTCTTAACCAAAAAGTATAGAGACACTGGTATGGCATACATATAAGATATAAGGATACATCATCATTGAATGTGACCAACTTTAGAATATTCTGCTGTCAAGAATATCTCTGATGGGATATAGATATAAGTATCCCTTAGACCTAAGATCACCTCAGTGGCTTGCAAGCAACTCAGTGTGCTTTGGTACCGGACTAACTAAATTTTTAATTCAGTAATGAAAGATTTTTGGATATAGTCAAGTACTTACGAAGTCAATATGTGATCAAGATAGGATTGACAACTCTAAGAGTTAGAGAAGAATGTATCATTGTATTTCAATATAGCAAAACCTTGGTCAAGATAATCCATGAGATGGATTTGGTATTTTGAAATACAATATGGACAGCCTGATCAGAGTTGACAGTTAAACTCTGAGGTGTCCTATGAGCATTTTGGTCAAGGGGATGAATTATATGAAAAATATATCCATATGGATTCTAAGGATGTTGTTCTACACATTCGACCTATCCAACCGACAAGTACCATTATTAGATGGTCACTTTGATTGGTATAAAAATTTATTTCTATGCTACTAGCTTAGGTTCGGACCTAAGAGGTCACATACATAAGAGTTCACGATCTGATCGGATGGTTGATCAACTATTAAGAATCGTTCAACGGTTAAATGATCAATACAATTGATGTTTAACCTAGTGTAAGTATTGTAGGAGGATCGATTAATAATTGGATTACTAATTGGCTTAATTTAATTAAGTCAGAGGGCTAAGATTAAGTTTAATTAAATATGATTTAACTAGATTTAGTTTGGGCTTGATTGGATCAAGTATAATTGGTTTATTAGATAAGCCAATTATAAGGTAGAATGAGTCCTAGTTCAATTAGGACTTGTATCAATCCAATCTCTAATTTGATTAAAAATTAAATTAGATTTAAATCTAATTTAATCTAATTTAATTAGATTCTTAATTGGATTAGGATCTAATTTAATTAGATTAATTTACTTTTAATTTAATTTGGTTTGAAAAACCATATTTGATCAAGTCAAATATGGAATCCTAGTAAGACTAGGATTCTCTATCTTGTGCCACCTATATCCCACACCCCCTCTCTTGGTTTTTTGCATGGAAACATACCTCTCTCTAATCTTTATGCATGCCCACCCTCTTCCTATTTTTCTTATTTGGCAATTGGTTGTGAACCAAGTCAGAAAAAGATAAGTGGTTTTGGTTTTGAATTCTATATGATAGAATCCCAACAAACTAAAACACCTCCCTTACTTATGCCGTCCACTCCTATTTTTCCTCTGATTTTTCTTGGTGAGAAAGGCATCTTTTATGTGCCCTTTATTGCTAGTCTATGCCAAAAAGAAAGGAGGGGGCACCCAAGTGTTAGGCATCCTAACTTGTTGCCTTAATTGGACCTATCTTGTCTAGTATTTAACCTATTTTTAGCCTATTTTTTTTGAGTGATTTCAGACCATTGAGAGGGCTCTTGAGCATATGAAAATCAGAGAGAGAGGCATCTTGGGCATTGGGATTTCATAGACACCAATCTAGGTGTCTAGGTGAGAGAATAGAGAAGAAGAAGGGGGTCTTCTTTTAAGTTTCTTTTGTTCTTTCCTTCTCTTCCTTCTTGTTAGAGATATTTGAGAGTTGTCTCAGATTTAAAGTCTCATTTCTTTCTTTTAATTCTTGGAGAGTTCAAATTTTAAAGAAGGAAGAATCGGATCAACCATCGAAGAAGGATCAGTACAGTACTAGCATATTGTGCTAATTTTCGAGCTTCGAACTTTTGATCGAAATTCATGGGCTCATGTGAACATCCTTTAGAGACCAAACGCATGTGTGGATCAGAGCTACATCCTCAAGCCCGTATCAGCAACACAGGTAATATGGATCTGATCCTCTATTTCATACCTAAATACGATATAGTGTAGATCAATATTGATGTGATCAACATATCTTGCTTTTTTAATATTTTTAATTTTTGATTTAATCACATGCTATAATCATGTAATAGAATCTTAGATCTAGTAATTTTTTATTTTTTATAAATTAATTTTGATTAATTTTTATTTTTTGCTGCCTAGATCTTAAAAAATTTCAAGATCTAGCCCTAAAATCCTAGATCTGGTTCCTTCAGAAGCTAGTAGAAAAATATCTTATATCAAAATGTGACCATCATTACTTTGGAGATTTGAATGTTTCAACTTTTTTTGATTTACACATCTTAAAATATTCGATGCATATCCATCAGGAACCTTGATACTCTTTAAAACTATTAGAAAAAGATCTTTCTCTCGAGTGGACATTATATAATATGTAGAAGGTGTATATATATTGCCATTGGTAAGCTCTTTGAGATAAAGCTTCTATCTTATGACCATATCTTTCAAATTAAGATGTGCCTTTAAGTTACCTTCACTCTTTCTGTTGATCTAATGATTGATTTTTATGAGTATAAAATATTTCAATATGATACTAATAATTGTATATTCTTGAAGTAGTTAATTTATTTTATAAGAAGCATAATGAGCTTGAATGTTTAAAGAGGCATGCATGGAGAAGCTTAGAATAACAAATTCTAAAGTTAGAAAGATATTTGGAGTGTTTGGAAAAATATTTGAAGTGTTTTGAAAGTCTTTATAGTGGAGGAGTTAACCCCGTTGACTCTCTTAAGAAGAAAAGAGTGGATTTTTCAATATTGGGCTCGAGTCGGCTCTTACTTATCTCGAATTGACTCCAAGTTTGTATGAGTTAGCTTCTACTTGATCCGAGCCAACTTGACTATGAATGACAACCTAACCACTAATTTTTCTGCATGCTTCTAATGAAAAAATTTGACTTCTAATGGCTAGTTTGATCTCTCCAACGACTAGTACAATTTCTTCAACTAAATTTAAGTATATTTAAGACATGAAATCAATTGAGGAGGTGATCTAAGAGTGAAAAACAAAGAGATAATAGAGGAATGAATGCTTAGAGCCTAAAAAGCTATTTTCTAAAAGTACATTCAATTTTTTGAGAAAAGAGAGGATTCAAAAGTATTTATTGAGTAAGCTACCTTAAGTATATCTATAATAATCTTCAAAGATCTCTCATTGATTGAAGAAAAGAAGTTCAAGCTTCAATGAGCATTTATCGTCAACTTCAACTGAGCTTCAATGAGTTTTATTCTTCTTATACTTTTACTTGTTCTTTCTAATTTTTATTGTATATTTTGGTTCTTTGTAAGTTTTTTAGGATAAAAACTTATGGGATAGGCTTGTCCAAATTATAATTGGATATTTTATTAACTAAGTCTAGGGCTGACTTAGTAGAAAAGTTTTGATTGATTTTCTATGCAAAATCAACTAGATTAATTATGAGCCCACTAAAATAATCGATTGGGTTGACTATAAGCCTAGTTAAAATAATCATACTATAATCAAGAAGATTATAATAGAATTCCTAAGAAAGAAGACTTAGAGAGTGGATATAGGTGCTTAGTTTGACATCGAACCACTATAAATTATTATGTTTGTGTTGCTTTTTCTAGTTCTTATATTATGCAATGATTTATTATTTATTTTGTTGTACATATTTATTGTTTCCATCATGCACTTGGTTTATCTTAATTGAGCACATAATTGTTTAAATATTATAATTTTTTTTGAAAACTCTAATTCACCCATCTCTTGGATTGTTATATTTGGACAGTAATTGGTATTAGAACAAGTGCTCTTTTATTTTTTATAGAATTTACCATCTAGAGCTCAAGATTAATGGTAGCCCTTGGAATATCTTTCGATGAAGGACACTCCTTTGTAAGACCATCTCTTTTTGGTAGATTTGATTATATTTGTTGGAAGGCTAGAATGAAAATTTTATTTAAGCATCATACTATAATTTATAGAATATAATAACTCATGGCATACAAATACTCACTAAAATTATTAATGGAGTCCAAATTCCTAAATATGAAAATGAATGGAATGATAAAGAAAAGAAATTAGCTTAATTGAATGCAAATGCAGTGAATGTTCTTTATTATGCTCTTGATGAAAATCAATTTAATAGAATATATATATGTTCTTCTATTAAAAAAATTTAGGATATATTGAAAATAATTTATGAAGTACTATTGAAGTGAAAGAATCAAAAATTAGTATGCTCGCACATGAGTATGAAATATTTAAAATAAAATCATATGGATCTATTTTTGATATATTTTTAAGATTTATAGATATTATTAATGATATGAATTGATTGAAAAAAATCTTATATTAATGCTGATCTTGTTAGAAAGATTTGACCTTGGAAAGCAAAAGTGACAATAATTCAAGAGGCAAAGTATCTAAATTAACTATCTTTGGAGAAGCTCTTGAATTTCCTCATGACCCATAAGCAAACCATAATAAATTAAGAAAAAAAGGATAACAACAAGAAAAAAGAATTTTAGCATTCAAGTCTTTAAATTAGAAAACTAACATAAAAATTGAAGAATCCAATGATGAAGATGAAGACTTATCATTAATCACCAAAAAATTTAGAAACTTTATGAAGATAAAAAGGGAAGAAGCAAGAAAGAAGAAAGAAAGCTTCGGCTAAGAAGGAGCGAAGCAAGAAAAGAAGAAGAAAGCAATTTGAAGAGACAATGAATATTTCAGCTCTAAGAAAGAAGAACAAAAGATAATTAACTTATGTTTTATGGCATAAGATGATGAGTTATACTCTAAAAACATCATTGATTTTATTTTTGATGAATTATAAGAAATATTTTATGAGTTGATAAATGATTTGAAAAGGCTAGGACATAGAAATAAAGAACTTCAAAGGAAAAATCAACTTCTTGCTAAAGAAAAAGAAAGATTTCAAAATAAAGGGAATATTTTGATTAAAGAAAAGTTGTTGTGCCACTTGGAAAGGTAGGATGGGAGGCAAAAGAATGGGGTAGAGAAAATGCCACTCAAGAATGCATGACGACACTAAAAATTATTCCTAAAGGCATGACTGATCGACCTGAATATGCGAAGGAACTCTCAAAAAAGGTAGAGGATTTGCCTGCTGACTTGCGAGCAGAGGATTAAGGACCTGTGGCATGTTCAAAGATATCTGCAGCTAGGATTAAGGAGGATGTTGATGTTGCGCTGCTTCACGACGGTGATCATGCAATTGTGTTGCCGATGAAGTCGGCCTATCATCAGGGTTTGTCGGAGTCAGGGTAGGAGAGGTTGCCGCTGCCGTCAGGGGTGGGGGGTCGCTGGCCATGGGTCACAATCATCCCTAAGGAGGAGGCTCGATTGCCTCCTCTATTTTTTCAATAAACCAAAAATGAAAAAAAAAAGAAAAAGAAGAAAAAGGAGAAAAGAAAAAGAAAAGAAAAGGAAAGAAAAAAGAAAAAAAGAAGAAAATTTTTTCTCTTCTCTCTCAACTTTCTCTCTCTAAAAATTTTTCTCTATAGAATTTTCTCTCTCTAAAGATTTTATAGGCCAGTAGAGGGTTCAGGTGTCTAGAAAAACTTGGATTGAAAGGTGGCCGGCCTTCGAAGATTTTCTCTCTAACACTGCCTCCTTAGAATTTCTAGACCATCCCCATCACCATCCATGGCCATCGGCGTGCTCTCCATCTTCCTCTTCTGCCACCCTAGCCTACAACTACTAGAAGAGAAATTGGACCCTCCACAAGACCCTCATTCTAATGACTGCCAAGTGCCTTAACGATGAGCACCGCATCGGCAATGGTGGTTCTTCATCTGATGGTGCCATCCCCTGCTCCACAGAGCAGCGATGGAAGTGGGTCGAGAACTATTATTGGAACAACGTCTGTCTCCGAAATCAAAACTAGTGTAACGATAAGTTGGACAATCTCCTTGGTGATTACAAGAAGATCCACAACTACGAGGCCCATGCCACGGCTTCCACCACCAACAGCGCCGTCGGAGATCGGACCTCCTACTGGGCCATGGAGTGGTGCGAGCGGAATTCAAAATGCAAGAGCATGCGAAGGAGGCCCAATGAAGGGGGGATGGCTGGTACAGGAGATGTTGGCGGCAGTAGAAAGGGGGCCAGACAGGAGGCAAGGAAGGAGAAAGGAGGGGCAGTGGTGGTGCCGAGGGCAACAGTATCGATAGGGACGCTAAGGGGTGCGATCAACATTTATTGAGAGAAAAGAAGAGTGGTGGTGGGGCGGTAGGAGGGTGGGATAGCATCGATGGGCATCGAGAAGATATGAAAAGAAGAAAGAGGCCGGTCAAGCGATCGAGATTGGTGTTTGCCGAGAGAGAAAAGTAGCCATGGTAGGGTAGCACTAACGGGTGCGGAGAAGGTATAAGAATAAGAAGAAACAAGAAAAAAATAAAATATTATTTTATAAAATAATAAAAAATATAATATATAATAATAAAATAAAATAAAATATTAAAAAAATTAAAAAATATTTATTACTAAAAAATTTTGATAATTATAGGCTATAATTATCCATCTCGCACAATATGCAAGTCTTCAACTAGTTTATTTTGAATTATGAAAAACTATAAATAATTTTGAATGATTAAAGAGTTATTTTTAATAAAGCTAAACTTGGATTAATCTTTTAAGAAAATAAAAATTTTAAAAAATATATTTGCTAAAGCTTCTTCTGAAAACTCTTTAATAACTTATTTCAAATATAAGGATTAGGCCACATAGCTTATGATTGTAAAATCAAAAAAATAAATCATAGCATAATTAAAAAGATTTGGATATCAAAAGGAACTATATCTACTAACCCAAAGGTCTTAAGAAAGCTTGGGTACCAAAATTGAAAAAATGATTATTTTGATGTGTGAATAGCATTCCATTCATCAAAAAGGAGATGGTACTTGGATAATGGATATTTGAGGCACATAATGGGAAGATGAATTTTAATTTATCACCATTAAAGCAAGATGGATAGATGATAACATTTGATGATAATCGTTAAGGAAAAGTTATCGACATTGGCAATATTAGAATTATCTCTTCCATATTTATTGAAAATATTATGCTTGTAGATAGTTTGAAATATAATTCAACCTAAATTAGAATAAAATAGATTCTTAAAAATGAATGAATTTATAAATAGGTTAATTAAAGCTAAAAGTATTTAATACTCTTACATATTGTAATGGATTAATTTTGATGAATCTCTTTGTGATACTTCATATACTCTTTATACTCAATACTTTGATACATGCTATAATACTATGATACTTGCTAAAACTTATCAATATTGTCCTTATATCGATGTTCAACTTTATTTTTATAAAATTTTAAATACTTTTTTTGAAACAAATATGCTTTTATACTTTGAAATATATATTTCTATGTTTTGCTACTTTAGTTTATCTTGACTCAATTTATAATAAAAAAATAAGATAAAGAGTAAGGGGGGAGAAAGAAATTAAGTGGCACATATAGAGGGGAACATTAATTGCAAAGATAAAGGAGGAATAATTGAAAATTTTATTGATATACATTATATATATATATATATATTTCTTAGTGTTGTATTACAAAAATACTAAATTAAAAATGAATGAAGATCATGAAACTCATTGCTATTAAGCTAACAACTATATCTATTTAAACTTATGATGCATAACTCGTACTTTCTTATATCAAATCATATTCAAAAGAAATTTGCTCTAATATACTTGGTAAAACTTGAAGCTTGCTATTTGCTTGATACATTATGTTCTTTAATGCTCGCCACTAGTTGCTATAATTTTTTCCTTGATAATATTATAAATCAAATTGCAACTCTTATATTTAATGTTTTCAATATCAAAATAATTCATCTTAAATAACTCTAATTTAATAAAAAGGAGTAGGGAGAGTTAGTTAAGTATATCTATAGTGGCTAAATCAGAATTTTTTTTGAAGAAAATTAGCGCTTGAACCTAAAGTGGTTTGATACAATAATTTTGAAATGATTAAATGCTCTAAATTTGATTATTCATACTTGTATCCTTAAGCTCCTCAATTACTCTAAAATTTGATTGGCATAAATATAATTTGCTATAATTTTTTTGGTATACTATAAATATTTAAATATAATTTTTTGATATTGTCAAAAAGGGGGAGAGGATAAGTTGAGTATATACTTGAGCTAATCTAAATATTTTATGATTTGTTCAAGAAGTATGTTCTCAATGCATCTACTTGTTTACTTCATATTAATTTTATATAAATCGGTACAAATCTTAGAATCATACTATACTTTATTTTGCATATACCTAAAATTTTGTCATCATCAAAAAGAGGAGAGACTATTTGACCCAAAGATTGATTTTGATAAGTATAAAATA